>FLSR01000169.1:66832-129762 GCA_900092035.1 Leuciscus waleckii
CTCTCTCTCTCTCACACACACACACACACACAAACACACACACATAGCCCCTGTACATCAATGTACAGTAGATTGCAGATGCTTACACTTATTGTACAAACGTGTGGACATAAACATTAAAATGTAGATACATTTAATATTCTATATATATATGAGTCAATAGTTATCATACAGCAAGAGTATAGATCTATACACTGAGTGTGGAGATAATTTGATAATTTGAGTTTAATTGCAGACTTTCAATTCAGCGAATCATTGCACTCTTTGAGACATTATAGTTCAGATCCTCAAGAGGAGACGTGAGATCTGGTCTTCATCACTGAATCTGCAGAAGCGTTGGAGATGTTAGAGAGATTGCATGTGTGGATCTGGATGTGATGTGATTCCTCTGCACTCCTGCGGCGCATGTGAATGGGGTTTAAAGCAAACACACGTCTCCATCACCTAAAGTGCCCAGATAACGCCAACACGTGGGCACCTGACTGCCTGGCACACACTGAACACAGGTGCTCTGACCATCTGCTGTTTAGCAGAAACAATGCCCTCGTCACGGGAGTCTAAAACTGCTCTCGCCTCTGAACAATAGGCAGCGGTCAGCGATCCCCAGCGGGCCAGCGGAGCGGGCAGATACAGGCGCTCCAGGGAGCTTTTTAATATTTAGGACAATATTATGGCAGATTAATAGAGGAAATGAATGTGTATTTATGTGCTGTGATTACGCTTTCTCACTGTTATGACAGGAAGATAACAGGTATTTGCTAACAGTTTTATTCGAAGGTGCTAATCAAATCACGGCCAAAAAAACTAAGTGAATACGTCACGCCGTCGCTATTAGGATGCCGGTCCGAATCACTCACTATTCCTTATTTAGTGCACTTTAATTTAGTTTATTTACTGCAGTGTTGTCAGAATACAAAAATAAAATACAAAATAAGTATTAAAATATTTCTAAAATGTGCACCTAATTTTTAACTATTATAATTTTATATATATATTTAACATATTTTGTTTTTGTGTATAATAAACTTTTTATTAGCCTATTATTTAATTTATTATTAAAAAATACAAAATACAAAAAAAAAAAATTTATAAAAAAAATAATTATAATACATTTTTCACTGTCACTTCAATTGTCTGTGTATAATTTTTTTTAATCAGACATTTTATCTGAATTTATAAGAAAAAACATATATATATATATATATATATATATATGATTAAATATATGATTAAAAAATACTACATTAAAACCAAAAAAATTTATAATATTCTTCATATTTGTTTTGTTTTTTGTGCATGAACTTTTTTATTCTCTTTTATTATTACATATTAATATACATTTAATGTATTATAAATATATATAAAATACTTTATAAATACTTTATATAATGCTCTCTCTCTCTATATATATATATATATATAAATTGTCTACTCCATTTGCTCCTGTCACAGTATTTACATTAGTGATCAAATTCCCTCCTGATCCCGATCGAATGACTGATTTCGGGTTCAGCCAAGGACTTTGAGTGTCCCGTTGGATCCCGCAGCGTTTGGCCGCTGAGATTTACTGGATTCTGGCTCGATCGTCCATCACGGGCGTTACCCCGATGCATTCTGGGAGCCCTGAGCCCCGACTCGGAGAGCGTCTGTCTCTTCAGGAGGGTATAGGTGTGAAAGAGGCAGCTTGCGAGCTCCCACAATCCCCTGGTGCGGAGTAGGCCATGCTTCAGTGTTGTTCTTGCTATGAAAATGAGAATCACTCCACAGGCTAAGCATTTTAAATCTGAATATTACATTACTTATTTAAGTGCCGCCCGGGCTGTGTGCTCTCTTTTTGTTTGAAACCGAGAATGTTTTACATACAGTCCATCTGATCTCCAAAGAGAGAGGCCGGTATTAAGTATGCATGATACATGCTCGTTGTTTTTGTTTTTTTTAGCCGTATCTCGAGAAGAACGACTTATATTATGCTCACAATAAACCGCTTCGTTTGCTCTGTTGCATCATGAAGAAACAATCAAAACCATCATTTCACATGTTTTTTTTTGTTTGTTTTTGTCGTCATTAAAACTGGGTGGAAAACATCAGTAATTTGCTAATCAGATATTGCCAGATGGAGTGATTTAATTAGGTTTAAAAAAATGCATAGGAAAGAAAAATACCTCATTAGTTTCTCCTATAGACAGCAATGAGATTAAATCGAGAATTCGTCTTTAATCAAACGACAGAAATCTCAAAATGAACATTTCTGATCTGTGAGAAATTAATTTTGCAACATATACACCTGTAAAAAAAAAATATTTTCATAATTTATCGCAACTTTTTTTCTTTTTGTCAAATCAACTTAGATAATTAATGTGGATCAAATAACATAAAAATGTGAGTTTTCATTTATTAAATCAATGTCCTTCATTGTATTAACTTTTATTTCAATGAACAACCAGGTAACAATCATTTATTACAGTGTACAGTGTATTGACCGTGCCGTATTTGCTGAGAAAAATCTGAGACAAAGTTATATAAACAAACTCTGTGATCTGATTTTTTAATGTCATTGTCATCCTGAGGCTCACCGTAAAAAATAAAGTCACAGTGCAACTTCATATTTCAAGTTGACTAAACTCAAAATTGCATGAACTTTTTTAAGTTTAAACAAAATATATATATGTTTTTTTTATACAGTGCATGAGGTTGAAATTGAGTGGGACTTTTCAACAAAACTCATGTCCCGCCGCTTCATTCTCCCGTCTGGGAATCATCAGAAAGTCTCGAGAGAAATGTGGCTGACGAATAAAACAAGAAAAATGATCCTTAACTACAGCGCAGACGTTTCCTTGATGGAGGGATGGAAAAGAGGGGAAATGAAAGGGCAGCCGTAGATTGAGAGCGGTCTGGTTTGTGTTAGAGAGAGTTTGGCGTTTTTCCCATCACACCTCAGACGAGCTCACGCACTAATGCCTCTCTGAGCCCAGCGCCAAACCTCACAAATATTAGTTATGGCAAACTTTCATAACTATGAAACCCATGAACGAGGGACTCGTGTCAAACATTGAATCGTTTGATCAGTGTGTCTACAATGTTTTCAGACTGCAGTCAAGGTGCTTGACAGGGACAAACAAACCAGTTTTAAAGAGTTGCTGAGTGAATACAGGAGGAGGGATTCAGCAAACGCCTGGAAATGATCTTGAAGGTTCACGGTTCTCCAGCGAATGTTTGCCAACTCGGGCTGGGGTGTGTTTCCCGAAAGCATCGTTAGCCAACTATACTCGCAAGTTCCGTCGTTATCAGCAGTTCAACGAGTCGGTGTTTCCCGAAACCATCGTAGCCAACATACTCGCAAGTTCCGTCGTTATCAGCAGTTCAACGAGTGTTTCCCTTTTATTTAGAATATATACAAATGTCATTTACGTTTTTGAGTTTGTCAAGAGATTTAAAGCGTCGTTATTAAAGAGTGCGCATGTGCGAACGAGCTCTAGTGAGTAAGAACGAGCTTATGAGTGAATCTGGAAATAAAGCGAAATAACTGAGAAAAATGAGAAGTAGTCCTTGTCTGTAATTTAAAAAAAACATCTAGTGTTAATTCGATCTCAAACAGTTTCATTAAAAGAAGTTATTACTCCACCCCGTGCGTGACGTCATAAACCAACGTGGTTGAACGACTACTTTGCGACAATACGGTTTTGGGAGACAGTCGAGACTAGCTATTTGATTTCTTCAACAATGCATCGCACTACAGTAGTGAATGACTAGTGCATATCAACAGAAGAAGAGCTTAAAGGGTTAAAAATAATTGATGTTTTGATGATGTTTCAAAATGAAGAAAATAAGCCTTAAATATTAGTATTGTAATTTTAGAGTTAATTTTACAAAATGATACTCTTTGTTTTTACTGCAAAAATATTTCTAGTTATGTTTCTTATTTTGTTTTTAGTAATTTTTCTATGTTTATTTAGTAATACAAATAACAATAACATAAATATTAGCATTGTAATTTTACAATTGTAATGTAAAAACATTTTTACAGTAAAAAATGTATTACATTAGTAGTATTTCTTATTTTGTTTTTATTTAGTAATTTTATATTTTTATTTAGTAATAATCTTAATTAGTACTGTGATTTTACAGTTGTAATGTAAAACATGTTTTGTTATTCTATTTTTTTTCTTAAATACTATTTTTTATTTTATTGTAATATTTCTTTAGTTTTTTAGTAATTTTTGTTTATTTAGTAATAATAATAACAATATCATCATAAATATTAGTATTGCAATTGCACAGTTGTAATGTAAATTTATATTATTATATTTTACATTATTTCTGGTAATATTTCTTGTTTTTAGTCATTTTATATGTTTTATACTATAGTATTCACTATACTACACAGTTACATTTACATTTACATACACATACTATACAATTAAACTATTACAGTAATAATAATACTATTTATAAGTATTAGTTTAATTCTATTATATTGATAGATAATCACCATATTTTGACCAAATTGTGCAGCCCTACAAACAAGCACAGCAAACCTGCAATTTATTAAATCGCATTTTAAATCATAATCACAATATTGTATCGCAATAAATGGTTTTCCCCGAATCATGGAACTCTAACCATTTTGCACTACAGAAAAGGACAGTTTCCTTTGACCATCATTTGAGGAAAGTGCAGAGAAACAGTGATGATCTGTGATTATCTCAGCTGTTAATGGTCTCTTTAAAAGCAGTGTTTCTCTCTCCAGGCCTCCAGGGTTAGCGGGCAGCCCCGTGATCTCCGACATCTCTCTGATCCGACTGTCTCCAGGGGGCGCCGGCGAGTCCTTCCTCCCTCCTCACTCATACGTGTCTCCACACATGGAGCATTACCTGCGCTCGGCACACGCCAGACCTACCCTGTCCATGATCTCAGCGGCCCGAGGACTGAGCCCTGCTGACGGTGAGGAGGGCAAAACACACGCACTCAAACTTACACTTCTATTTAACATACATTTAAATGCATGAGGAAACAGTGGAATTACCCTTTTTGTTCATGTGCAATTTTCATTTCTTTATTTGAAATTTATTTCTGCAGTCACAGACGTAAAGGTTTGGGGTCAGTTGAGAAATTAATTATTGTATTAAAATGATCAAGAAAGTAATCAGTTACTATTTCAAATAAATACTGTTCTTTTGAACTTTTTCTCTATTTATCCTTAAAAGCAAAAATTTGAAGCTGTTTTCAACACTGATAATAATCAGAGCATCAAATCATCATATTAGAATGATTTCTGAAGGATCATGTGACACTGAAGACTGGAGTAATGATGCTGAAAATTCAGCTTTGATCACAGGAATAAATTACATTTTACTATATATTCACCAGAAAGCAGTTTTTTTAATTGAAATAATATATTATATTTTTCCCTGTATTTTTGATCAAATTAACGCATCTTCTGTGAGCAGAACAGACTTCTTTCAAAAACAACTCCAACATTTTGGGGTTTATCTTGTGATAAATGACTGTACATTATCTCATTTTTAATCATTTATATAATAATTTGAGTTAGTTACTCCCCAATTCTGGCTGCTGATCAACACTAACACTCAGCAATCTTACTTCACATGGCAGGGTTGGTGTAGTTAGTCTGAAACAGATCTGCGTTATTTGAGCCTCAACACAGGGTTTGCAAACTCAGCATTTCAAAACTTTTAATTATTACCGTTTTGAATGCTGCTCACAATCATCTCTGAGGGATGTGTGTATATTTGGGTTTGGCCACATGCAAATTGTCAAACATGTGCAACTTTCCCCATCCTGCGATTTGCCCTTCGGGGGACGTTCTGGAAATTAACACGAGAAAAACGACAAGGCAGAATTCCCCAATGTTGGGCCGAACCCGACGACAGACCTCTTTCTTCAGAGCTGAATTACAATTACAGGTCGCGGCGAGCCGATCGAGTGACATATAAATCACGGTTCACAGTCTGTCAGCAGTAATGTGTTTGCACCTTTAAACTTAAATAAGCAGCACGCAGGAGATCCCAACAGCGATAAAGGCATAAAAGAGCGCCGGGAAAGAGAAATGGGGCTATTTGAGCCGAAGCGAGTGTGGATGGGTAGATGTGGCCTTGAATGGTTTCCAGACCCGTTTCAGACCTCAGCGCTCAAACACAGGCCTGGCGTTAGTGTTGGCTCGTGTTTTAAGGCTGTGTTTATTTTTCAAGTTGGAATATATAGACATTAAAGGCTTTGGGAATAGAATCCAAGACACTTTTTGATTGTGTTCATTGGCAGAGATTTATTTCTATATTAAAGGAGAGACAGATACATATATTTTTGGATTTTTTATCATGAGGGATGGTTTTGTTGTCTGTTTAATCTCAATTCATAACACAGTTCAGCTTGCAATGCTTGACCAGCATTCACGTCTGCGTTTCCACACCATATTTCTGTCCTAATCTATTCTTGAACCAAACGACTTGAGCATTAAACATGTTAAACTCTCTCTCTGATTGATGCTGACACTTTTAAAAGAAGTTTACTAGGTGCAGATGTCAACTCTCTTCTTACTGTAGATCCCTTGACCTCCCGTCTGTACGGCTAGTAAAGCTTTACTTATAATGTTAGTTAAGGTTTATTGCATCTTAATACATATATTTGTATGCAAATTTAATTATGTTCTGATTGGCTAACCACTATACGTCAGTATTGTTATAGAGTGCAACAGTCAGTCGGGCTCCGGAAGAAAAAAAGTCCATTCATTTTCTCCATAGGGAAACGTATAAACCTTTAAAGACAGCTTTACTGTGAGCTATGAGGTTGTTAATCGAGGGTATTCACTTCTGTTGAAGCCGCCAGCAAACAAACCTGTATGCTTTCAATATATATATATATATATTGCATATTTTGCAATAAACATATATCAAAATATATATTTTTAGATATATAATCAACATTTTTAAATGAGTATTTGTATATTTCTCCATTGTTTTTAATGTGATTATGCTGTTCACAATGTTTCATGGGATTGTAGTTCTATCCCTCACTAAAGCTGTTAAGTCTTTATCTTTGTATTTTTTGTCTGATTTTTAAAACCTTTTTTGCTTTAAATCAAAGTTTGTAAGTGTTGTGATTCGCCTTGTAGATGATTGGCTTATAATTCTTTAACAAAGACTGTTTTTTGAAATCCCTATTGAAAAAATACTTCCGGAATCAGCGGTGCTGAAAAAGGGGGCGGGGACTAATGCACTCTATTGTTAACTAAAGCTATTAAAAACCATTTTTGTTAATTGAAATGAAGCTGAAAATATAAATATTAGATGAAAAGTGTATGTAAACGTAAATTTGAAATGTTGTCTTAGCAACTAACTGAAATATAATGTGTTTATATTGAGGTTTTAAAATTACTAAATCTAAAAAGCAAAAATAAAAAAATTTTAAAAACAAAAACTAATAAAAATGGCAAAAAAAAATGCAAAAAACATTCACATTAAAACGGAAAATATAAAAATAAAAGCGAATTCAACATATATTTCACACTGTTTTTTCATCATGATGTAATGCATATGTGGGCAGGTCATATGCTAATGAGCTCAGAGGTGTGATAATCATGATATGATATAACCGTGAATATATGACTCTTTTAACTGTGTCTTCTCTCTGGCAGTGGCTCACGAGCACCTGAAGGAACGAGGGTTGTTCGGTCTGCCCCCTCCGCCCCCCGGCGCCTCCCCAGCCGACTATTACCACCTGATGACGGGCCACAGGAACCCGTACGGGGAGTTACTGATGCAGGGAGCCGGGGCGGCTCATCTGCCCGAATACTTCACCCCGGTCGATGGTGAGTTACAGCCGTATCTGTTTAACCGTGTTAAACATAATATTTGTTTCACATTTAAATCCAGGGTAATACTTATGTGTGGCTTCAAAGGACTTTATAAACACACATTTCTCTTCGATTCTTACACCAGCAGACAGTAAAATAAATAAACTCCCTCGTGTTCAGCATCCGCTCGCAGCCGACACTCTAAACACTGGTGATGTTTATGTTCTTTCTCCGTTCTGTCATCCAGCGCTTCATAGGTCAGGACAATGGAGCGATCCAAATGATCCATAACTGCTCGTTTAGTCAAATTAGCTGTTAAAGTCAATGACGATGAAGCTTGAAGTTCATCAAAATAAACTGAGTTTTACACCTTAACTAACCAAGTGATTAGCAACAGGGCATTTAGTTGATTGCACTGACTCGCTCCGCCCACTGTAATATCTCATTGGTCCAAAATCTGTCTCCTTAACTATACATTAAACAACAGATATGTTCTGAATGTATGTCATTATGCAGCAGTTTCATGTTCAGTGTGGGTGGACTTATCACTTTACGCCTGGTTACTAAGGGGTTTTGAAAAGAACATTTGTCAAGCTATCATAATTATTGATTTATTGTTTTGGAATTTCTTGGATGTGAATCAGAGTAACTGAAGCATCACATGATTAACAGATGGATTATGTCGCGTTTATTTGACTTTCTCATCTGTATTTAACACTTTTGTGCTGTTCTCCGAATCAGTCAGAGGAAAAATACCATGACGAGACTAATGTGAGTAATACTCCAGAGAGACACGAGGTGTTATTTCAAACAAACACATGGTGATATACAGTAGGCCTCTTCCTCTCTATAGAGCAAACATTTGCTCTTGCGTCTCCTTCAAACAATCGGAGTTGAAAAACAAACACTCTCCGTTCGCTCTCCCTCTTTTGCATGGCGTATCGGGTGTGGGTGTGCGCACAGATCTCAGGCTTTGCTAAAGCAACATGAATGAATAGCTCATTTAGCTGAGCTAACTCCGTCTGGCTTTGATCTGTGTCCCGTCCGGAGCCGCTGATGCTTCCCGACAGCTTTTCCGCAGATGTGTTTGGATGCTGACAGTGGAGCGTGTCCCACGCTTTGACGGGAAACAGCATGAGTCAGTTACAAAGACAGATAGAAAGAGAATGAGAGATATGATAAGTCAAGCAAAGCCAGTCAGAAAGTTGTAAAGACAACTTCAGAGTTTAAAAACACATTTTCTTTGGCTATATGCCGTTTAGTCACGATTAACCCAAAATACCCAGAGGAACAGTAACTCTATAAGCAATGGACCAGGCAGAGTCACTGTAACAATCAAAAATGTTGCAGTTAGTAGCAATCATTAACTCCAAACATATTGGAAACGTAGAGAAAATGACCACAATTGCCAACATTCAGCATAAAGTCATATGGATGTTGCGTGTAGACTTGTTTTTGGGGTAAATTTTGGTGTAAAAGTGATCAAAGTTTTGACGTTTTTTTTTGTTATAGCGCCACCTATTGGTGGAAACTGCTGAAATTTGGTGTGTTATCTCTGATTGTCCTGGTGTACATGTGTACCAAATTTTGTGAAGTTATGACATTGTCACATCCAATAAGCCATATTTGTTCATATGATTTAGCTACATGCAACACAAACAGTGCATGGCATCAAAACGTAATTTTATGATATCATTTTAAGTCCTCTGAGGGGTGGCGAGATCATGTTAATAAACTCATTTCCGCTGAGGTGAAGGCGTAAGATCATGGCGTCTTTGTAAGGCCGTTAAGACCATGCAAATTCCACCACAGAACGCATTTAAATCTGCAGACGTTCACAGGCCCAACGTCTGCTTTCAGTCATAGATCAGGAGCTCCAAAAGATTCCTGTAAGACATTGACGTTGTGAGTTTTAGGTTTGGTTTTCTTTGTCTTTTGTACTGTATGTTTAGCATCAGTTCTCTCTGGATTTGGGTCCTGAGGCGGCTCTTAGCACTAAAGACGTGTTAGGAGCTCCAACGAACGCCTGAACATGACAGCAAACCATTAGCTCATGCTAAGAGTAATGACCCTCACTGCAACAAAGCTGAGGGATTATTTATTAGCGCTGTGGTCTGTAGGGAACACGTCCACACACACACACACACACAAATAAATGATTTGTGTAATCCTGCTTGTGTTGGCGCTGCTCGTGATGAAATCATTATGGACGTCCGGTTGCCAGAGTCTCTGGATACACACACACACACACACGCGCGCGCACACACACACACACACACAGGGTCTAATGCTTAGCACCTGTTGAGTTAGCTGCAGTTGTCTCAGTAACTCTCCACTGAAAATAGCGAACTGCTCAGAGCGTCTTTGGTCTGAAACATACTCTACACAAGTTATCACTACCTTAATGATAAAGCATCTGGTTTAATGGCGCAGAAATATTAAATGATAGTTGTACTTCTCTGAAAGTCTTTTGAATCCCAGTTGATGTTACCAAGACAATCATGAGCCACTGACGCACTTATTATTCACACACATTTCTTTTTGAGCCAGAATCGGTTCTGTAAATTACCCACATTAAACAAAGTCAAGTCTGCAATCGTTTGATTGTTATCTGGGTAATTACGGTAATTTATTGGGAAGGATTAATTATCCCAAATCAATCAAAATGAGGTCAGCTGAGTTTGAGATGGGGACGATACTACTACTTTTTCACCACTCCTATTCAGCCTTTAACACAATAAATCACTTTAAACTAATTTTCTGAATACTTTGAATTGATTTTTCTTCTTTGTATTTTTTTTTTTACATACAATATGACCAAAACATGTAAGTAGCTGTAGAAACACTATTTTAAAATAAAATAAAATATTTTATTTTTAAATTATATTTATATATTTAAGTATTTTTATTATTTTGAAATATTTTGAAAATAAAATATTTCTTTAAAATAATATTTGATTTAAAGTAATATATAAAATATTTTTATACATTTTAAATATTGAAAAAAAAAAAATTTTATTGGCACTTTCTTTTTTATCAATTAGACAATCATGCGTTAATGAACTTTAAGATCATTTTAAGAGCAAAAAAGGACGACATAGTAGTCATTTGCTCAAAATAGTCATTTGCAAAGATGGCAATTTTTTAATTTTTTGCATAAAGTTTGTTGTGACTTCTTCACTATTTTTGTAACACTGGAGTGAAGCCGGTTTCCCAGTGAAGTCACGTTACCCAAGTACAGTATATTCTGTTTTCCACGGCCAGAAATCAATCTTGAGCACTTATTGATGGGGTTCGGCTCTATCCCGCGGAGCCGTGTGTCGCAGAGGGTGTGTGAGAGCATCGATCATGCAGTCGTACTCCACACTCACACACACACACACACACACACGCGCGCACACACGCTTGTGAGGTTCCTAAAATAGCTCAGCAGTGAACGCAACTGGAAATGACACACTGAGATTCTCCTGAGCGAGAGAAAGAGAATCAAACTGAAGTATTGATCACTTGAACTGGTGTTTTGCTGGTGTCATGCTGGGAGTATCTGCTGAATGACTGGACAGTTTCTATGCTATTCAGAATTATGAATTTTACTGGATTTAAATTCCTATGGATATAAAAAAAAAAAATTATAATTATAAAAAAAAAATTGCATTGATGAATTGCGCATAATTATATTTAAATTCCTGATGGATAAAAAAAAAAAATTATAATTATAAAAAAAAAATTGCATTGATGAATTGCGCAATAAACATTTATTAAGAAAGTAACATTAATTTTACTAAAAATTACAGAATTTTACACTGTCCATCTCTCCGCTCTCAGATGCATGTATCAAAACTGCAGACCATTTTCCTCAGCTATAAGCCGTTTAGTACCAATTAACCCAAAGTACCCGAGTGTACAGAAATTTATAAGCATTGGAGCATCAAAAATATTGCAATTAGCAGCAATCATAAGCTCCAAACAGATGTGGAACAGCTGGCAACTTTCAGTATAAAGCCATATGGGTGTTTTTGAGGTAAATCTTGGGGTAAACTTCATCACAGCTACAGTTTTAAGATTATTTTAAGTTATAGCGCCACCTATTGGTGGAAATGGCTTAAATTTGGTCCGTGCACTCAGACTGCCCTGGTGTACATGCGTGCCAAATTTTGTGCATTTCTGACATTGTCACATAAAGATTTGGAATAATTTGCATTGATGAATTGCACAATAAACTTGAGTTTAAAGGGATACTCCACCGTTTTTTCATATTAAACTATGTTATTCCTTAGCACTTTCGGGAGTAATTTGACTCGGCGCAGTAAAAAGTCACGCCTGATCCTCTTTCCACTATTGACAGAAGTGAGAGGAAGAGGATCAGGCATGACTTTTTACTGCGCCGAGTCGAAGTACTCCCAAAAGTGCTATGCCGCCATACATTATAGTTATCCTTTTTAACCCGCTTAGAAAAGCGCCACGTTTTATTTTGTGTCACCATACTTGGTCGTATAACTACTCGTGTAACTGTTTTTAAATAGGGAAAACGTTGATGTGTTTGGTCACTTCTAAATTCATTGCTGTCAGATACCATTGAATATACTGGGCTAAGCTAAGTGCTATCAGAGTGTCACCGCGCGTCAGAGCGATTGAGTGCACGCACTGAGATGAGAGAGGTATGTATCAACTCGTCTTAGTTAAGGGAATAACATGTTTAATATGAAAAAAGGTGGAGTATCCCTTTAAAGAGTACAGGTTTGACTGCATGCTTTAACATGTTACGTGTTTGCATGTTCCACAGTGTCACGGTTTCCCAGCCCTCGTCTGACGCCCCGGTTGAGTCGAAAGCGAGCGTTATCCATCTCTCCGCTCTCGGACGCCAGCATCGACCTGCAGACCATGATCCGAACATCACCCAACTCTCTGGTGGCCTACATCAACAACTCCCGCTCCAGTTCGGCCGCCAGCAGCTCCTATGGACACCTGTCTGTCGGAGGACTCAGGTACTGACTGGATTCAATCTCTCAGTGGCTACGTTTACATGCACACAAATAATCCGTTACTAATCGGATTGATGGCTCAAAAAGCCTCAATGTAAACACCGTAATCGATCCGATTGAGCTTGATCCCAATGAAATTTCGATCGGATTGAAAGGGCTGGTTTATTCCTTTTCTAATCCGATCGAGAGAACATGTAAACACTTGATCGGATTGAAAACCGAAACTGAAAGGACTGCGCATGTGCAATGACTTTGAAATAGCATAATGACGCCGAGCGAGCTGTTCTTCCTGTTGAATAGTGTCATATAAACGAGTGTCCCGTTATTCTAAAATTCTCCTTTCACTAAGGCCCCGTTTACACGAAGGGAAGACGCAGATATTTTCCTGCGGTTTTGCCTCTCATTTACACGAAAACCCACTTTTTATCACAGAAAACGATTATTTCTAAAAACCAAAGTGGAGATTTCTGATAACGGCGGTTATGTGTTGCCGTGTCATCTGGGAGAAAAGGGGTTTTAGGTTCTCAAATGTCACATTATGCGCCAGAAAATGCTTAACGTCATGTGAGAGCCCTAGGAAATCGCTCGTGTTATTCGTTGTTGTCGATTCTGAGGATTCTGATTGGCTTGCATGGCTTTATCCTTCTCCCTACACTGCCGCCCATAGGTTTGGCATAGTTATGATGGTACTCAACGGCGTATTTATGCGGGTTGATGGAAATTACAACTTTTTGAAAACAATGTTTTGTGCCAATGTTATTATTGAAAAGTACGACTGCTAATGTCGTACTAATTAAAATGTCGTTAATTAGTTTCTCTAAATACCCGGCTATGTGTAAATGTGGCCTCAGTGTCAGTGAAGTGGAGCAGGACAACATCATGTCTTTATGAGTTGATATGGTTCAGCTGTGTGTCGTTAATCAGTCTCGTTAGCTCCCCTTGTTTTCCATGTATAGAAGCCCTCAGTTTCTGTTCAAGCTTTAGTTAACATTATTGGTATGTGGAATGTTTCTCCTTGTTTATTCGCCTGTTTATTGTTTGGATTGTTGTATTAATTAGCAATCACCATCGAAAATTGAGTCAGGTCCAAAAAAAAAACAAAAGGAAATTTTGCCCACTATGAACACTTGCAAACAAGAAGGAAATTTTGCACACTATGAACACTTGCAAACGAGTATACAAATTTTATTAGCAACGATTCAGTCTCAATGTTTCGGTCTTGAGACCGAATGAGACCGAAAGTTGATAATACAATTTTTAAACTCGTTTGCAAGTATTGATAGTGTGGGGATTTCCTTGTTTTTTTCGATTGTTCTATTAAAAGTCTCCTGAAGATATTTCTCGTGACATCTCGAGACAGTCAGAGCCGATTGTTTGCACACACAGCACATGCTCATCTCTTCCTCCTCTGTTCCAGCCCTTCGTTCCCGTTCCCACACTCCATTAATCCGGTGGCATATCAGCAGCTGTTGTCCCAGCAGCGAAGCCTCAGTGCGTTCGGACACACTCCACCGCTCATACAGTCGTCACCCGCGTTCTCCAGCAGAATCCCACTGAGCCTCTCCACCCTGCCCACACACACCGCCACACCTGACCACTGACACACCTGACCACTGACACCCAACACACTTGACCACTGCACACCAACACACCTGACCACTGACACACCAACACACCTGACCACTGACACACCAACACACCTGACCACTGACACACCTGACCACTGACACACCAACACACCTGACCACTGACACACCAACACACCTGACCACTGACACACGGCTGCGGCTGGATGTAACCGATCGGCGAGAGTAGCCGCATGCAGGCGGGGAGGAGCTGCAAACGGAGACGTGAAGTCGCACACTTTTTGGTCCCCGTAGTGACAGCTCACGTGGTGTTCGCGTACTTTACCACAGCTGAAGTGAAATAAATGCAATATTTGCCAAATAATACACAGATGTTTCAGAGACAATTTCATTCAATACTTTATGTACTGCTTCATACAGCGTCTGTTTGAACAAGAATAAAGTTCAACATAATTGCTACTATCAAAGAAGTGGAGTCTACGTTTTTTAAGCAGTTTTAATTTGATAAACATGACACAATATAACATTACAACGACATGAAAAGAGTGTTTACTGTTATAATAAACTGATTTGTGAGCTTTAGACTAAAGGTGTTCGAATAAACACGAAACACACGTGATCGTTGTCATGCGGCGAATCCGGCCAATCGTGGAACAGCTGTGTCGTCATCAGCCCACGTGCAGCCCAGTGCAGTCGCTCTTGAGAAGCTGCGCTGGCTGAGTTCTCCGGCTACTCTCGAATCGCTCTCGCGGTACTTTGATGGCATACGTCACAGTCACGTGGCGTCGGCGCTGTATCAAGTCGGACAAAATAGTCAAACAAGCCTACCAACATAATTTATTTTTGCTTTACAAATAATAATAATAATAATAATACATTAGAATTTTTTTTGTAATTATTTATAGTACTAGTGCTACTATTAATAGCAATTATTATTATTAATATTGTTATTATTTGTACAAGCACCTTTTACATGTATAAATAATTTAAATAAATAAATGGTTCAATACAATTAATAATAATAATAATAATTATTTCACAATAAACTATGATTATATTTCATTATAATATATTTATAATAATATTTAGTATTAGTAGTAGTTGTATCTGTATAGCACATGCATAAAAATAATATATGTATTGTGGTATACAAACAACAATAATAACATAAATAGATGCATTAATAACAAATATTTTTCAAGAAAATATTATATTTTATTGTAGTGTTGTTATAATCATAATAATAATAATAACAATAAACTATTAGTATTCTTGTAATTTGGAATGAATTCATCAATAATTATTTCATTGTACATTTTATTTAAAAATAAATGAAAAGAGCCTGATTATCATTCTCAGAGCTACACACACATTAGCCGTCCTGTTTCTCTGTGTCACGTTCAGGCAGATCCAGACCGCACAGCATTCTGGGTCGAGGAGAGCGTTGCTGAACACTGCGTTCACATCACATGCACTCAGTCGTCTACTGTCTCGATGCTGACTTCTTTCCTTTCTCTCCTTCCCTCTTTCTTTAGAACACAAATGGAGACTCTGCAGTCAGCAGCACGGTAAACCCCCTAAACCACAAGAGGTCAAAGGTCAAGACAGAGTTGGACGGGCCGCGACCTGTGTCGCCGTGCTCTCCGGTAAGGGACCACAACCTAGTGTGCTCACTTCTAAGTCAACATCTTAAATGAAATGTATCCTCATTAGTAAGCGATCTGAAGCTCTCTACATAGGCTGAAGCTCCACACGACACACACCTCACGTGAAGGTCCACACACTAATATTGTGGAGATTTGACAATAGAAAATAGATTTTTATTATATTAATATATAATATAAATATGAAAAAATATATTTGAAATAATCACTGCAACTTTAGTATTATATTATATTCTAGTATTAATATAAAATAGAATTTATTATATTAGTGTGCTAATATTAATATAAATAAATCAATATAATAAATATATTGTACTACATTCATTTATTATTATTGTATGGCACCTTACATTATACAAATTATACATAATTTTTTTATGTATAAAAGGTGCTACACAAATAATAATATTATAATAATAACATTTTTCATAATTTTATATTATTATTATATATTGTATTACATTAATGTATTAATATAAATATTATTACTATTATTACATTTGTATGGCACCTTTTATACATTATACATTTTTATGCTATAAATTTCATTTTAACATTAATATAAAATATATGTGATTGTATTATGATATATGATATGATATATTTAGAATATAATTGAATATTAATATAAAATACACATATTATATATTAAAATTACAAAATATTTTTATATTAATATTAAAATTGATTTCATCCGATGTTTGTTTACAGTGTATTTTAGTATAAAATTGTTTTCAAAATAGTTATAAAAAATAAATATTAATATAAACTTTAATGACATTTATTATAGCTAACTATTTTTGTTCTATCAATATTTTCATTAAAAAAATCAGCATCTCCTGATCACTTAGATTTCCTTTCTAAGGCCGAAGCAATGCATTCTGGGATTGCTTTCTCTGTGAAATACACATATCTGTCTTGAGATCATCTATGATGCGTCACGAGGTTATGGAACAGAACTTGACGGAAAAAACGCAAAGAAACCACAGACGAAATGGCCCGTTCGTCCTGTTATGCTGAAAAAACTGTGGATTTTTCTCTCTGAAATGCTTTGTACTGATCAATGACAGGCCATGAGGCCCTCGGGAGCCCCGCGGTCCCCTGACCCGCTTCTTCACACGCACCGCGCGAGAAAAACTCCAGCTGATAAGAGCTTTACACGCGTTGGCTCGCTCACTCGCCGCGCCGTGTAAACTGTGCCAGAGCACTTCATTTTAATGAAATATTGGCCGGCCGTTATTGTCACCTGAGAGTTTTTTCTCTCTCTCTTTCTCCTTCGCGCTGCTCATCTTTTGACAAATCTGCGGCTGCTCTTGGCGGTGAGGCAGGTTGGCTCTTGATGCATGGGGAATAAGGCGGCTGCCGTCGTCTTGGGGCCAGCAGAATTGATGAAGATAGCTCACAGGGCAGAGATAAACATGCTGCAGTCAGCATGCTGTGTGTGTGTGTGTGTGTGTGTGTGTGTGTGTTGGTGAGTGTGTGAGCGTCTCCGCTACCCACAGCAGAGCACGGTCCGATCGCTCTTAACACCACACACGTGTCTCTACAAGCGCACAATTAATGTTTCGTCTTCATACTACCATTCTGGCCGAGTAAATAATATATCAGCGTTGAGGGAGTGCTGTTATAGAGCACAATAGCATTCGTCTGTCCAATGGGCCAATGTTAAGACATTGATGTTTGGTTTAATTAGGTGCAATGCCAATGTCAAATTGACGTGGAATAGTGACGACAGCTGACGTTGATATTTTGTTGGGTTTAAGTCGTGGTATTAAAGGCTTAGTTTACCCTAAAATTAATGTTATTTTATTAATTACTCGCCCTCATGTCGTTCCAAACCATAACGTTTTTGTTCATCTTAAGAGATAGAGAGATTTCTGTCTCTCCATTGACAGTCTACGCAACTACCACTTTAAAGCTTCAAAAAGTTCATAAAGAGATTGTAAAACTAATCCATTTGAATTGAGCGGTTTAGTCCAAATATTCTGAAGAGACTCGATCGCTTTATATGATAAACAGATTGAATTTAGTCTTTTATTCACATTTAAACATTAAAGAGTGGACATAAACAGAAGCTCAACCGAACCTGCTTGACGCACAAGAACGAACCTTTCTGAGGCTCAAACATGATGCGTAACATGAGAATGAACCTCATTGGTTCTTGCAGAAGCTCAAACGTGATGCGTAACACAAGAATGAACCTCATTGGTTCTTGCAGAAGCTCAAACGTGATGCGTAACACGAGAATGAACCTCATTGGTTCTTGCAGAAGCTCAAACGTGATGCGTAACACGAGAATGAACCTCATTGGTTCTTGCAGAAGCTCAAACGTGATGCGTAACACGAGAATGAACCTCATTGGTTCTTGCAGAAGCTCAAACGTGATGCGTAACACGAGAATGAACCTCATTGGTTCTTGCAGAAGCTCAAACGTGATGCGTAACACGAGAATGAACCTCATTGGTTCTTGCAGAAGCTCAAACGTGATGCGTAACACGAGAATGAACCTCATTGGTTCTTGCAGAAGCTCAAACGTGATGCGTAACACGAGAATGAACCTCATTGGTTCTTGCAGAAGCTCAAACGTGATGCGTAACACGAGAATGAACCTCATTGGTTCTTGCAGAAGCTCATGCATTACTCGAGAACGAACCTCATTGGTTCTTGCAGAAGAAAAAAACTATAAAACAAGCTAACTGCCCAAGTTTTGTCTGTTGATATAACTTCGTATTAAGTGAACTACATCACACTCACATTCGTGCTGTTGTTGTTCTGAATAGTGCAACACAAGAAAGTGTTGGAGAAGTTGATAAGCAAATGTGCAGCAGTGTGTGAGATTGCTTAAAATGTCTTACATTTTGCTTTAATGTTGCATAATTAGATTTTTAAAAAATGTGACCGTGTCAATGACAAGGTAAAAATCATCCAAAGCATGCTCTCGTCTAATGTAGCGTCAAACACTGGATAGTGAAATCTGCATAGAAACGATTTCACGAACAATCATGATTCATCAATCATTTTACTTCTAAAATTGATTCAAAACATGAAGTTAGCACTTAAAATGTGTTAAAATGAAATTTTATGTATAGATATGAATTGTTTAAAAAAGAGAGCATATGTTTTCTGAGAGTGACTAAAAGCTGTACAGGAAGCCCTTATATGGAGATGGTGTGGGCGTGTTTTATGCATATTACTATCATCAGGCATGCGATCGCTCGTTTAGCGAGCTAATCTTAACAAGATTAAGAACAAATTAATGTGCATATGCATGTGTTGTGAATTAGGCTGATAAACACGAATGTTCCACACAATTAATAGTGAACGAGACCCATTTTCTCTCTCTTGCTAACAAGCCGATCCACTAAAGAGTGTTTATGCCGTAACGTTGCTGTTCCTCAGGACCACCTGGGCGGCGCACTGGACCTGAAGGAAGACTTGGACGAGTGCAAGCATGAGGCTGAGCTGGTGTACGAGACCAACTGCCACTGGGAACGCTGCAGCAAAGAGTACGACACGCAGGAACAGCTGGTGCATGTAAGTGTGTGTGTGTGTGTGTGTGAGTGTGTGTGTGAGAGAGTGTACAGGTTTATATTACACCAAATGTCCCCACAAGGATAGTGAAACCTGAGCTCACCTACACTGAGGGACCAGCGGTTCCCCACGAGGAGAATGGGTTAATAAACATACTAAATTATATATTTTTGAAAATGTAAAATGCCGAAAGTTTTGTGTGATGGTTTAGGGAGGGTTAGGGATCGGGTTAGTGAGTGTGTGTGTGTGTGTGATGGGTAGGTTTAGGGGTAGGGTTAGTGTGTGTGTGTGTGTGTGTGTGTGTGAGTGTGTGTGTGACGCATATGTGTGTGTGTGTGTGTGTGTGCGCATATGTGTGTGTGTGTGTGTGTGTGCGCATATGTGTGTGTGTGTGTGTGTGTGCGCATATGTGTGTGTGTGTGTGTGTGTGCGCATATGTGTGTGTGTGTGTGTGTGTGCGCATATGTGTGTGTGTGTGTGTGTGTGCGCATATGTGTGTGTGTGTGTGTGTGTGCGCATATGTGTGTGTGTGTGTGTGTGTGCGCATATGTGTGTGTGTGTGTGTGTGTGCGCATATGTGTGTGTGTGTGTGTGTGTGCGCATATGTGTGTGTGTGTGTGTGTGTGCGCATATGTGTGTGTGTGTGTGTGTGTGCGCATATGTGTGTGTGTGTGTGTGTGTGCGCATATGTGTGTGTGTGTGTGTGTGTGCGCATATGTGTGTGTGTGTGTGTGTGTGCGCATATGTGTGTGTGTGTGTGTGTGTGCGCATATGTGTGTGTGTGTGTGTGTGTGCGCATATGTGTGTGTGTGTGTGTGTGTGCGCATATGTGTGTGTGTGTGTGTGTGTGCGCATATGTGTGTGTGTGTGTGTGTGTGCGCATATGTGTGTGTGTGTGTGTGTGTGCGCATATGTGTGTGTGTGTGTGTGTGTGTGGTTATGGGATAGTCTGACAGACGGCTGGGTGGACACAGGTGTCAGAGCTGTGCTTGTTTGGAACAGGGTCAAGAAATCACTGAATACCAGCAGTGAAGGAGAGATGCAGAATCAACTGGCAGAATCACAATTCATCCACTTTTTATAAAGACAAGCACGAATGTACTGGGGTCACAACATTTTCTACACACATTTTTCTTTCCAAAAACCGCCACTTACACAGGAACAGACCACCTCACCTGCATCTATAACGACTAGCCAGATTTGAGAATGAGGCGTCCCATCTGAGGAGACTTACTTAAATTTACTGACTCAGTTCTGGCCCGGGCAGCTGAGTGGCACAAGGTATCACTGACCTCTGACCTCTTGACCTGTGACCCAAAGGGCACAGCATAAATCTGTCCCACCAGATGATCCGAATTGTTCATGTGGAACTGAGAAGGTTTAGAATACCACAGGTTAACAATATAGAGAAGAAAACAAATAGGGGAAAATACATGAAATACAGACTTACATCAGCATATTAATCAGTCCTCAGTAAATTTATTATAAATTAAATAATTTAAATGATAGATATCTGCACTTTTAAAAGTTTTTGTCTGGTAGTCTTATTACTAATATTATTTTATTTATTTGTATACACACATTAATGTCGTTACATTAGATCAACTGTCTGTATCTGTGTGTCTCAAATATATATATATATTATATTTAAATTATATTATATATTTTATTATATACACAAACATAACTTAAACACTCCTTTAGAGAGTGAAATAGGTCAAAGGAATTTGGATGGTGTGTTTTCACGACCGACTGGTTTCTTTGTGAAGCTTTGATGTGCTTTCCTGAGACGGGCTGATCTATCCCAGCATGCACTCTGTCCTGTGTGGGGTGCACAACTTTCTGTGGCATTCCAGCCAAGCAGTGAAGCATAGAGAAAAGAGCCCGTCCATCACACTGAAACACACACACACACACACACACACACACACACTCGCTGAGGAGAGCGACTGATTCACTCTCACTCTCCGCTCAGTCACTGAATGAGTCTTCACTGAATGACACTCTTGATTGTGTGTTTACACAAGCGATACACACTCTGATAACAGCTCATTATGGGCTTAAAGAGGAACAGTGGGTGTGTGTGTGTGTGTGTGTGTGTGTGTGTGTGTGTGTGTGTGTGTGTGTGTGTTATCAGTGATCTGGAGCAGTTCATCACGATGGAAAGTCTACAGATGTGGCCATAATGAAGCTCATTGTGGAGGAATCATATGTGTGTGGACTGTTTCTGATTCCTGATTTGATGATAAAAACAGAACAGAAAGTTGTTTTAGTGTTAATCGACTCTTATTGAACTGATTTTACTTAGAGATTCAGACGCACAGATTCAAAAAGCATTTGCAAACTCTGTTTTGGAGTCACTTTACTACAAGAAAAGAGTTGTAAAATGCCAGACTGGAGTTCAGGCTACGTTCTTGAGTGCTTCATTTAGACTGGAACGTTCAGTTGATTCAGTGTTTTGACCAGTTGACACCGAGGCTTCAAGAATGAACATAAACGTGAGTGTTAGTGAAGAGAAATGATCCTGCAAGCGTTCGAGAAACACAGACACTCGGTCTAATGAATCACACTGAGGCATTTTGAAGAGAACAAATTCAGTGTACATTTCCAAGAATCCCTTAAAAGCCATTTGAGTACACAGAGAGTTTGTTGGTAATTGAAAATCTGTGGTTCACTCAGATCTGAGGGTTCTTGTCCATCACCAGAGACACTTTTAAAAACACACTCTCTCACAATCACACACCATCACATTTCCTTATTCCCGTCTGACAGACGCAGAGAACGCAGACGCTCGTGATGGATAGCTCTGCTCTTCAATTGGCGGATAGGCAAATGGGCTCCTCAGAAGCTCAAATGCTTTATTTTCTCAAGCTCTTGATAGATGCAGCCTTGCGTCCAAATGACGCCAATTGTGCCGTGTGTTTTATTTTTTGTGTGTGTGTGTGTGTGTGTGTGTGTGCACGGAACGGCCAATTAGACCTTAAACACAACGCTGACATTACAAAGGGAGTGAGACCCGAGATTCCTGTAGCAGAATGAAACTGAATGGTTGTGTTTGTGTGTTCGCAGCACATCAATAACGAACACATCCACGGGGAGAAGAAGGAGTTCGTGTGCCGCTGGGAGGAGTGCTCTCGCGAACAGAAGCCCTTTAAAGCGCAGTACATGCTGGTGGTTCATATGCGCAGACACACCGGGGAGAAACCGCACAAGTGCACTGTGAGTCAAACGTGATTAAACTACTGCACACACACACCTATAGACATCCATAACAGGACATAACATAGACCCTCTATTGTTTATGTAAAACAATTTATTATGAATAGTACAGATTAACCCAAGCCCTAAAAGAAAAAAAAATTATACTTTAAAAGTTTACAAGGAACACGCAAATGTACATAAACTATAGCTGAGAAAAAAATATAAAAAAATAAAAAAATTTAAATTTCCACATTACAGATCAAAATTTAAGTGAATTTGGATTCTTATACTTTAAAAAACATTAAAAATATTTAACAAATAAAAATGTCCCCAAACTACAGATAAAAACCTTAAACATGAATTTTTGTACTTTATAAACATATTTTTTAAATAATAAAAAATAAATAAATAAAAACATCCCCAAACTACAGCTTAGAAAACTTGCTTTTTTAGACAAAAAAAAAAAAAAAAAAAAACATACAAACTGCAAATGTCCCCCAAAAACCATACATACTGCAAATGTCCCCCAAATACAGATCAAAATTTGAGAGAACTTGCATTTAAATACTTTTATTTATTTTTTATGAAAAAGTACATAAAATAAGCACAACTGTATGCACACATATGCAGATAAACATGTTAAAGGGTTTTATATCAAGCATAATTCCCAACAGAAGAGCATGACACCAGCAACGTCAAGGTCAGGGTTATTTTCCAAGGATGTGCAGTGCATGAACTCAGAAAAAATACCTTGAATGCAATGCAAGTTGCTTTGGATAAAAGAATCTGCCAAATGCATTCATATAAATGTGATGATTAGCATTAAATCAGGAACAGCGTTTGTACATAAACGACACATGCTGATTTGATCATGTTGCAATGGGTTTTTCTTTCTGTCAGCAAACTTGAATTGGCACAACTCTAGTAATGTAATGTGTGTGTGTGTGTGTTTCAGTTCGAGGGCTGCTCTAAGGCGTACTCTCGTCTGGAAAATCTGAAAACTCACCTGCGCTCACACACCGGAGAGAAACCCTACGTGTGTGAGCATGAAGGCTGTAACAAGGCCTTCTCCAACGCCTCGGACCGAGCCAAACACCAGAACCGCACACACTCCAACGAGGTAAACACACTCACCTTCATTCAGATACACACTGTCATAATCATTCACACAATTTATCCACTTAATTGTCATTCAAACATGTATATGAGGGTGAATATCATCATATCCAGGTCACATGTCAAATCTAAATTATATATATATGGTCCAATTCTCTCTATGAACTAGTTGGTTATTAGCATGCATATTACTAGAATATTGACTGTTTATTAGTACCCATAAAACACATATTAAAGCATATTATTCTGCATAATCATATTCTACATCCCTTAATCATACCCAATACCTAAACTTAACAACTGCCTTACTGACTATTAATAATCTGAAATTAGGAGTTTGAGGCAAAAGTCATAGTTAATAGTGAGAATTGGACCCTAAACTAAAGTGAGGCCATATATATATATATATATATAAAATTGTTCATTGAAAAAATTTAACAGCAGTACAACAAATGCTACCTTGATGTATAAATATTAATTTAGTAAAGTAATAAATATGAATATAAAAATAAAATTAATATTTTTGCACTATTTTCTTGCATTGAGGTTTTCATACTTTACTGCATCACAGCCAATCAAAATACTATAATATTTTTTTATTTAATTAACATAAATTGATCATTGAAAATAAATAAAAAATATGTAAAATAATATTTTAGGCACTGATATTTTCTGCATTGAATGCATTGAGGTTTTCATACTTTACTGCATTACAGCCAATCAAAATACTGTAATATTATTTTATTTAATTAACCATAAATTGTTAATTGAAAATGAATAAAAAATACGTAAAATAATATTTTTGCACTGATATTTTCTTGCATTGTGTGATTGAGGTTTTCATAATTTACTGCATTACAGCCAATCAAAATAATGTAATATTTTTGTATTTAATTAACCAGAAATCAAACCATAAAATAATATTTTAATATTTTTGTATTACATTAATGAAAATGAAAAAAAATTCTTCTTTTCATTATGGTAATTAGACTAGGGTAATTTATTTTTAAAATATAAGAGTGACCTAGACTTCATCTTAACAAATTATGTGACATTCAAGCTGCTCATTTACATACAATGAAAGTGAATGGTGACCATAAGATTAACCTAAAAAAAAATCCTCACACAGAGCTATTAAAAAACTACCAAAGTGAGGGTGAGCATCTTATAACCATATTTTAATTTCTGGGTGAACTCTTCGTATAAACGTGGGCGGACTGCATTAGATGAGTTAGCGTCACCCGCGCGGGAGGTTCAGACGTGTGCCGCCCCAGTAGTTGTTCTTCAGAGAGAGGATCAGATAATCTACTTCACTGTGGCATTAAGGATCTGCTAACCGCCTAATGCTATGTAAATGTGCCATTTTCAGCATACACTAACAAATTTAGGCCAAAATTAGATTTGTTCACCCATTCCCTCATCATGTGTAGTGATTGCTCCTGGACGCCCAACGTTGTCCCATTAAGCAGCGACGCATGCAAGTGTGCACAAAGTGTGTGTGTGTGTGTGAATAATGAGCTGTGAAGCTAATGAGTACGGCAACCCACGATACATTAGTGAGAATCAAGCACGTCCCCAGCGGAGAAACAGACCACCTGCAGACCGCGCATGGAAAATGAAACCTGGCGCCATTTCCATTCTCGGCTGATCCATCACGAGCTAAAGGAGGGAGAAAGATCATTTCATCTCAACTTATTAGTAAACAGCCATGCATCACGAACGCTTAGCATTCTCACAATCAGTATGTCAAGCACACGCTCCGTAATTTATTCCTCTAATTGTGTATTCATCCACTGCTCCATTTGAAGATAATCTGACTTAACAGGAAGAGATAAAACTCTAATTCAAAGTGTACATTTGACTGTTAGAGGGTCATGTGAAACTGAGAGATATTTATCTCCGCAGAAACCCTACGTGTGTAATATCCCGGGCTGCACGAAGCGCTACACCGATCCCAGCTCGCTTCGGAAACACGTCAAAACCGTCCACGGGCCCGAAGCTCACGTGACCAAGAAACAACGCGGTGACCTTCCGTCGCGACCCCATCCGCCGAAGGAGAACGGAGAGAACGAGGCGGGGACCAAGCTCTCGGGGCGGACGGTGGAAGAGAAGCTCGAAGCCAACAGCACGACTAGAGGCGTCGAGGACTATCTGCAGGTCAAGTCTATCAAGACTGAGAACTCTATGGTAAGATCTAGTGTGAATGAGCCGATTTTGTGTACCATTATATTTGCATACGTGCATAAAGTATGTTTCTGGCCTGATTGAATGCATAACAAAATTTACATTATGTAATTTGAATAGCAAGAGTGGTTGCATGGCTATAATCTGGACTCTCAAATATATTATTCATCGCTGATTAAATATACATTAAAATGTCCATCAGAGGTTATGCTAATCCAAACACACTAACAAAGCACGCTTGCTGTATCTGTCCATCTTTAACCGCTCTCTCTACATGTGCTTCCTGCTCTCTCTTCCCTGTTTCTCTCCCATACACTTTCCGTAAGGACAGACGTTACTGAGGTGAGCGTGGATCCTGTCTTCATATCAGTCGCTCTCTACTGTTGTTTTCATCGGGCAGTTGACAAGTGACATGGATTTTGACCTTTTTTGCCAAATATCAATATATTTTTGTATGAAGGAAATTAATATGGATGTAGTTGCACATAAACATGACAAATTTATCTTATGAAAAAATTATTTACTTCAGGTAGTGTCCTAATACACACACACACATTATTTAAACTAACTTTTATGTTAGATGTGATTAATCGATTTGACGGCACGTATACAATATATATAAAACAGTAATATGTAAATGCATGACCTGGTTATGTTTATTTTAATAGACCTCAATTTGAAAATTGGCACATTTTTAAATCAAATTTCTATCCACATTTTTATGATTTTGATGTTTCACAGCTTATGAAGAGGACAGTCACCCCACAGATGTAATTATAATAATTTCGTAGACAAAATCTAGCCAGCAAAATGATGATAATATAAAGTAAAACAAAGGTTATTGTTTAAGCACAGTCGAATCCCATGTCATGTCAACTGCGCTTTTACTGAATGCATGGTAAATGTCTCATACATGATTTTCTTTTTTTCTAAAGGATATTCCATGAAAAGCTCACACACACAGAGCTATAAGATCAAACTCAGGATACAGTATGATAGTACACACACATTTGGGTGTTGAATTCATCACTGCGTCAAAAAATGTGGACCCCTACATTACGAGATCTGTTGACACACAGAGGGCCTCTAATTTCCCATGGGCTTTCACCCTACATATCCAGCCCAATCCCCCCACAATCCCGAGATCTAACGCTCCCGCCTGCCACTCAAGGATAAAAGCCATTAGTGGATTAATATTATATCAGTGGGACTGTTTTTGTGTCCTGAACAAATAGTGCCAGTGATCAAGCTGTGATCAAGCACGCTTCACGTGGGGACAGAATACATTTGCTTCATTCAAGGGATGTGCGGTCATATGACGTGAATACAAAGACATAGCTTACCTTATTTATGTTGAGAGCTTCCCCCTTTGTGTATTCATGCCAGGCCACATGCATAATGCACAAAGAGGTTGCCATAGGAAATAACGATTTGTCAGGCACTTAATGTAGCTTTCTGAGAAGATCGCGAGGGGGAGGAAAAAGAAGTGGGATGTCTTGAGGAAGGGTATTTTCCCAAACCTCGAATCAGTATGCTCATTATTTGCAATTTCACTTGGGAAAGTGATTGTAAGGGTCGTGTGTTTTGCATGTTGCTGTGTCTGCATTCTGGGTCATTCTCTTCGTTTAGCTTCTTGGGTAATCAAACTCAAACTTCCCATCTGTCTCTCTCAGATGTATCAGTCCAGCCCTGGTGGTCAGTCATCATGTAGAGCGAGCCGTCACCACTTGGCAGTGCCGCCCACCATGACGGTGGAGTAGAGCCGACGGGACTCAGCGGGGGCAGCATGGGAGATCTGAGCGCCCTGGATGACGCGCCCCTTGTGGATTCAACCGTCTCCACAGGAATGTTGGGCCTCCATCTTCGCAAAAACACCAGCCCTGCCCACAGACTCACGTATCTGAAGCAAGAAAAGCTGAAGTCGGTGAGGGACTCGTGCTCCTGGGCAAACCCAACTCCTCCTGCCCCCAGCACCAAGCTTCCACCCATCAATACCAGTGAGTAAACAAACCAAAACTAAAAATTTTTTTTGATCACATTTCCACCACTGATGCAATCCCAAAATCCAGTTTTTCTTCCTCTAAACAGGGTTCGTACAGGGTGCTTAAAGTGCTTGAATTTGACTTTTTAAAATTTAAGTCCTTGAAAACCCTTGAAAACAGCCGTTTTTATGAAAAGATACTTGAAAAGTGCGTGAATTATAGAAAGACAATATATGTGATTTTTCATTTTCTCAATAAAAAAAACGTTTAATTTTGTTTTATTGGTTTATTTTTATTAATCCTTTTTTAGAATTTGGAAGATGATAAAGATATTGTTTGATAAGCGAGATCTCTCATTGTAGTCCTTGAAAGCCAAAAACGTAGTGCTTGAAAAGTCCTTGAAAGTCCTGGAATTTAATTTTACAGTATCTGCACAAACCCTGTCTAAACTCAGCTCTTTTCTGTTGCAGGTTCTTTATTGGAAAGTTCTGGCAGTCTGTGTGATCCAGGGCTTTCCATCTCCAGCCCGCGCCTGGGCGATCTTTGTCCTGGTGAGACTACGGTTTTAAGTCAACTGGTGGAGCGTCGGGCAGTCTGGCCAGCAACGTGAGCTCGGCTTACAACCTTAGCCGTCGTTCTTCCGGGATCTCGCCCTGCTATTCAAGCCGTCGGTCCAGCCAAACCTCACAAACTGGTGGGCGCCTTAACATCAGCTCTACCGGCTCCTATGACCCCATTTCCACCGATTTGTTAGAAGGTCCAGTGAGGCCAGCCATTGTGGAGGAATCCCCAGTCTACTCAGTCTGACTCCTGCCCAACACTACAGACTCAAAGCCAAATATGCTGCTGCCACAGGCGGCGCGCCACCAACCCCTCTACCTAATATGGACTTTATGAGCCTGAAGACTCGGATGGCCCTGTTTGGGGATTCCCATGAAATGTCCACACTCCCCATCAATCCCCCTTCAGTTCCGAGAAGGTGTAGTGATACCAGCTACGCCAACCGTAGCGTCTTGCCCCATGAGGTGACGGGAAACATCACTCGAAGAGCAAGCGACCCGGTTAGAAGAGTAGGTCCAGAGCAGTATTCCCTCCAGCAACGTTACAATAGCATGAACAATGTGAACCAGCATCCGTCGTTGCACCATCCTGCATCCGGCCGACACTTTTCACAGATCAACAGCCTGTCTGAGAGTAACGTAAACCGCCACCAATATCCACCCCGACCTCCTAGCATCTCTGAGAACGTGGTGATGGAAACCATGGCGAGTGACATGGACAACCAGAACAATGATGCAATGATGTTACACGATGACATTGTTCAGTACCTTACATCTCAGAATGGAGATTCCAGCCAACATCCAGGGATAACGGACCGCCATTATGCTGGACAAGGCCTCCACGGCTTTGGGTCCCTGCAACAGTGTCATTACCAGAGACGCCTGGCCTTGGTGGAAGGCAACACGAACGCCGTAACACAACAAACGGCAGCTCCAAGCTCCCAGCAGACATTCCCAGGTTCACCCAATGCCACTAAGAGCCAGATGCCGGTGCATTGGAACGAGGTCAGTTCAGGGACAGTGGATTCATCTCACAGCCAAACCAAGCAGGATCAGGGCGGGGAAACCTCACCGCACTCCAACAAAAACAAAACCTCAGCTCCTTTCAGAACGTCAACTCCAACCAACAAGTTGGGCTAATGAGTCACAACCTCGCTCACGCTGCCCACGTGCAACGCAATAACGAGTTTAATTCACAGAGGGTCAACCAAAGCAACCACTACGACAGGCTAACACAGAGCAGGCTATCTTTCTGCATGGTTACCATGAGGGTTCTGCTTCAAATGATATCAGTGTAGGTTTGCTGAGCCCGTCTGGTAAAGCGCTGACGGCACAGTCTGGCAGTGTCCAGAATAACAGGGTGCGAGCTCAGCCGGTGGCTAGTCAAAGCCATGCCACTTTTAATGGAAATAATCATGGAAATTATTCCCAGATGAACATCAACCAGCAAGGCTATGTCATTCCAGCCCAGAATCCCACGCTGAACGGAAACCATGGGCTGCTACAGCCAAGGCCGCCCACAGAACCCAAACCCTACAGCCGGCAGCTTTCAGTGCCAACGACAACTGCAGCGCAGCAACTTGGTTACCCACAATCCAACTTTAGCCCTGCATATGACACCTCTGAGGCCAGTCCTAAAAAATCGGCTGACGGCACAGATACCAATGGTATTTTCTACACCGGACAGATTCACATGTTCGAGTCCAGCAGTCTCGGGATGACAGATGCAGTGCAAATCGGGACAGAAAGCTCAGTCATGGGCTCCCCAGAAACAAATCAGGTCTCGAGCACGGTGGACTCAAGCGGAGCAGAGCACCCGCAGATCGACTTCGAGGCCATGCTGGATGACGGCGATCACTCCAGCCTCATATCAGGAACTTTAAGCCCCACCCTCCTCCGCAGCCTATCCCAGAATTCCTCCCGTCTCACCACGCCCAGAAACTCAGTGACGTTGCCCCCGGTGCCTGCGGGAATCGCCAACATGGCCATCGGAGACATGAGCTCCATGCTGACTGCGCTGGCAGAGGAAAGCAAGTTCCTCGATATGATGTCATAAGAAGAACAGGAAACACAGATTAAAAGAGACAGTGTGACCTGTGTGACATAATGCATTGACATTTTTTCATATCCCTTTTAAAAAGCGTATTATTCTGTATAGTATTAGTTTGGTGACATCTTTTTGTTTCGCTCAAGAAGCCATACTTTGCCTTAGACCAGTGTATGTACAGCACATACGTATATGAACAGACAAGAGAATTTGATATGCGACAGTCCTGTATTTTTTATACGACTTCTGAACCGACGACATGAACGCAAAGAAACAAGTGCCTCGCTGTGCACAAGCATATGCAGGAATCACATTACTCGAGCAGAACGGGACTGTATCTTTTTCGGGCCTCTTCAGTGGAGACGGTTTTGTATATTCTGTAAATTAAATGTAATATTATGCTTCCTATCCTTGTTTGTACTAGACAGAAGAAAGGATCCGAATGAATATGCAGATCAAATATTATGTAAAATGTAAAGCTGGACAGTTGAAAGTGCGGTTCAGAATCAGAAATACCTCTTGCTTTGTTTTGAATTATTGAAGACCAGAGTGGAATCACAGGAACGTAACAGCGCTTTAAAGAAACTCTCTCGAAGAGAACCGCACAACTGATTATCTTGGACATTTGAGCTCAATATACCGATAAACGTTTAAACTGTCCTGTTGTGCACAGATTCCTTTTACAGGGCTGGATCATGTAGATAACTTTTGTACATTTTTAATGAAATACAATATTGTTGTTTTTCTACTACAGTGTTGTTTGGTTCTTCATTCTACACGCAGGACATCTGTGAAGAACGCTCTACTAATAGTGTAATGCTTTTAACTCTTTCCAAGCCAGTGTTTTTTAAGTTTCCAACCAGCGCCAGCATTTTTGATCATTTTCCCAAAAATGTCATGGTCCCCAGAAAGTTTTCTTGTAGGAATATCAGAGGATATATGAAGACTTCAGATGCAAAAGCCTCTAAGTGCCATCTGAAATTTCCTTCTAAAATTAAATTATCAAGCTCGTATATTTAAGTTCAGTCATTTCACTTTAATGACAATAATAGGTCATTTCCATTGCTATTAAAATTAAATAACTGAACATAAACATACAAGCTTGATAAAAATGATCATTCTAGAAGGAAATTTCAGATGGCACTTAGAGGATTTTGCATCTTTTTGCATCTGAAGTCTTCATATATAAAGGAAGAACAGAAGAACAAAACTTAAAGGCTTAAAGCCTTTTTTATCAACACTTGAATGTGGGCAAGTTTCATTAAAAAAAGCAACATTTTGAACAAAAAGCTGAGAAAATCATGTTTTTGTCAAAGACTATGTCTGGATCAGATTCAGAACGATAATCAAAACACAAGATGGAGTAGATCGAGTCCATCAACACCCAAGCTTGCTCAGTCCTTGGTCGACATTTCATTCGCTATCATTAGGCAGTTTTGATTTATATGCTGTTAAATGTTTATGATCACGTTATTTTACATATGCATCTGCTTTCAAATGCAATAGCTTGTTTCTGTTTCTTTTTCACCTTTGTTTTGATCTGGAGATTCAGTTCTCTTTCAGAAGATGCGACACAGCGCCCCCTACCTTATAACAGTGAAAACACAGAAAGCCGTAAAATTCCGTCAATGGCAAGGAAAGAGTTAATAAATCGATTTTGAATAGATTTCGAAGATTTTCAGGAAGGTAATGTTGAAATGGGGCAGTTTTTGAAATGTTAGACGACTATTTGGACCTTTCTAGTTTTTGTGATGGCAGTAGGCGCGTTTCCATTACAGATTTGCACAAAACTCTAGCGATTTATTTTTTTTCTTCTAAATGTCGACAAAAATCTATTGCGAAATGTCGGCGTTTCCATTAACCGATGTTATGCGACTAAAACTTCATTTTTTCCTCTCGCAATAAGTCATTCCAAAGATCATAGCAACGGACGTTGGTAGGTTTATGTATCTCAGCCACTGCATAAACCATTATTATTATTAATCGAAGGAGACGTATGTGTGTTTTCCAATCATTAATGGCACGGAAAGACCCTTATACTGTGAGCGGCACATATGAGGTGTTTCTGGTGTTTCTCCCTCAGATCTGCTTAGAGGTCTTGATTGTGGCATTTCTTTGAGGTTTAGAATCCACTATTCCTGTAATTGTTCTGTCTTATATGAATTTAGTGAAGAACTCTGTCTCGTATTCTGTCCAAACACACGGCGTCATCTACGTCAGGCGACCATTTTTTCATTGCAGTTTTGCAAAATATTTCTTTTTCGTATTGCCTGAAAAACGTCCTGATGCGAGCGTAAAAACTTTTTTGCGCTAAATGGGATTTTAAGCGAAATTGACGTGTTTCCATTGGGGGTATTTTCAATTTGAAGGGTAATGGAAACGCGGCTAGTGTTTAGCATTTCTCTCTCTTGTACGCCACATGTCAGGCAACAGTCCACAGCAGTCACATGAGTTTAGAAATAGTTTTCCTTTTCATTTCATTTGAGAGTGGGCTCCTTTAAGAGAACTGAAGGCACGTATTGTGCATACTGAGCAGGTTCTGGAGTAAACCGCCATGTTTTCTCAAATGAACAGTGGCAGACCGACCCAGAGGAACGACTGCCTAAACCACATAAAACACACACATGAAGACGGAAACGGTCCAGGGACGAGGTCTTCGGAGTAAAAGCCTCAGGAACAAATGGTTTTATTCTGACAGTGAATTCAGCCGAGGCCTTGTTTGATCTCCGGTTTCTGATAGCTGGAATTTCGTATTCTCTCTGAGAAATAAAAGAGAAGGGAAAATAGCCTTAGGAGGAATAGCCTGAGGATGAAAAAGAAAACGTCGGGGAAAAAGGCGTTGAAGTCTGAGCGCACACAAAAGAGAAATTGCCAGAGGTTTGATTTGAAAGGCATTGTAAAGGCACGAGCCTAGTGACCTTCTGGGAGAACTGCATGTGCCTTAAATTATATAAGACAATTAAAATGTGCAGGCTTTCTGGAGCGGTATGTTTAAAGATGAGACTAATTTCACATGCAAGGCCAGTCGAAATGTTTTGCATCATATATTTGCATGTTTTGTTTATGGCAGATATTTATTGATAAGCTGTGATTCAGACACCCAATCATTTTGACTCGTCCCTCAGTTGGTAAAAACTTTACATTAATGCTTTTACAGTGGAAGTCAATATGGGCAAGTGTACCAGAGGATTGACAGTAAAGCCTAAATTTGCTGCTTTTTGTTATTTGTAGTGAAACTGTTTTTCTGTGCGTGACTTTTGGTTATGTGTTTCTAACATAAATCCAGTGTATATGGATTTGTCTCAGAGTTTATTGGTTTTATACTTGATAAGTATATATGATATCGTCTCATCTACGTCTGTAGTAGCTTGTACTTTTCTGAGAACTTTTTGGCACTTCTCATGTTCCTAAACTCCCAGGAAGAACTGCGCCTTGATTTTGGATAAAAGTTAAACATTATGAGGCATCGAAATACAAAATTCTAAAGAATGTTACAGAAAATGTTGGGAATTTTTTTCTGTATAGTTGAAATTCTCTGGTAAGCAGGTTTTCAATTTATAGAAAGTATAAAATTTAAAGAAAATATTTATTTAATTTATTGGTACCAGACAGTCAATATTGGATATTTTAAGATCTTTTTTCACAGAACTGTTCACAGAACTGATATATTTTAGGTAAACTGAACTGTGATCATCTTTCAAGTTCACAGAACTGATATATTTTAGGTAAACTGAACTGTTTCATTGTTTTTAGTTTTATGAAATTATTTATTTTAATTTAGACGAACTTAAGTTTAACTGAAATGGCTGGGATGTCTATTTCCCAGCATGCTTTGCTGACGGCACTCGAAAGGGAGAGTAAATGCTAAAATGAAGTGTCATTTTTTGTGCAAGATGTTAAGTGGGAGATTTAGTAGTGATTAATGTTTTGATGAGCTAATTTAGAAGACTTTCTATACATGTTGGTTTTAGGATAGTGACCATCATGGTGACGAGTGGTGCATGAGGTTGATTTGAAAGCAAATAACACCTTTATATTCCTGCACACATACAGCAAGTGCAACTGTATAACATATAGTATGTTAACATGTTAACAAATTAGTATGTTAGCAAACTAGCTTGTTAAAGCTAGCTAAGTTTATACTAATACAATTTTCACATTAAGATTACATGGAAGAACTCAAACATTTCAAGTTAAGAACAATTAAAATGTATAAGTACAAAATAAAAAGCCAGTTCTGCTTACTTAAATGTATTGGTACCAGACAGTCAATATTGGATATTTTAAGATCTATTTTAAGATTAAGTCTCATTTCTTGTTTTAGGTTTGTATGTTTGCTCTTAAATGTAAATGCATTGCAATATCTGATATAACATTGCACGCACAAAGAAAGTAAGTGATTGTATCGCTCTAGTCTCTTAAGAACATTAATATTTCTGTGGTGATACTTGTGTTTATTTTTAATCTCAATCCAGATGCAATGTCTTGCCCCATAGACTTCAATTGTAAGTTGCAAATTGCAATATGCATTAGCATAAACACACTTTTTAATAAATTTCAAAAAGCATTAAGCCACAAATAGATCTTAAACTGCACAGATTATTCCTCTAACAAAGTGACGTGAAAGCAAATATTGACGTCTCTCTTGAAAGTATCCCAAACAGTGTCGCCTGAAACTTTATATGGGACAGAAAATTATGGGGCATCCATTAACTTCCCCTCGGAGTCCAATGAGGGCCGCGGAGAAAGACAGACAGATATAATAGGAGAAAGAGCGACTCTTGTGGGATTTGGTAATGGTGTGTGTTGAGAGCGGGGCTCAGGAGATCTCTGAGCTAACGATGCTGTAATGTAGTGCTGCTGTCCGCATGAGCAGTGGTGTGACGGATTGGGTGAGCAGAGAGAGCAGACCGGAGAACTACACACACACACACACACCGATCAATCAATTAAAGACGCGGGCAGGAAGGCGGGAAGAGACGCTAATTAACACACACTGAGGCTATCGTCAGTGAACTGGCCCTGTGTATGCGGGCACGACTCCATCACATGACCTCCGGGTCACACTCGCATACACACACACTGACTGACCAGAGGAATCAGACGAGATGACGAGAGACTTCAGGCTTCTGTCAGAGTCCGGACACTCAGAACACATCAAAGACGGGTCGACTCGCCTTTCATCTGACGACATATCCAGGTTACCGCTGATGGCGTTATGAGGCTACGGAACTCTACAAATTCATATTAGAAATTTCGGTCACTTTATTTTAGTGTCCTTGTTACATGTAGTTTCTATAAATTATGCATAAATACATGCAACTAACCCTAAAACAAACTAATCCTAACCATATAGTATGTAGTCAATTAATATTACTTAGTACTTAAATATGTAATAAAAAATTTAAAAAAATTTTTACAATGTTCAAAGTTGGAATGTATAATCAACCATTTATGGGTTTTTGGCCATTACATGATTTTTATTTATTTTTTATGTAGTTACTTTATTATTATTTGTATTTATTCTTTTCATTTTTTGAAAATAATTGATTGGTATTGACCAGAATTCAATGTCATTGCTTCCTTTATTACATCCTAACAAGATCTTAAAGTTGCTGTTGGATTAATGTTGGTTCACAACAAACACCAACAGGATTGAAAAGACTGGTTCAACAAAGCTATTGGTGTTTGTTGGATCAATGGAAACTTATTTGCAATTCGGATCATTTCAATTTCTGGTGACAAAACGTGTTTAAATCAATTAAATAAAATATTGGCTGTTTATGCTGCAAAGCATGATGGGATTGTGCCATTTTGATCTCACCCTCTTGTAGAGGTGTAACGCATTTAATGCACTCTCATTTACTGAGGTTGGTAAATCAGGATCATCTGTGTGCAAATATGACAGAAATGACACAACAATGTGAGTTAAATGTCAGAACACTAATTACTCAGAGGTTAAGTTTCATTCAGAGTTTCTGGATCTTCTGTTCCACTTCTGAACCTCTTCGTCATTATTATTATTATAACATGACATTCCCACAGCCAGTTTTATTCTCCCACAAGCGCAGATCTTCTTTGATGGAGCATGTGCTGGAATCTTTGATAGGTCATTTATTTTACTACAATAATAACATGTAAATTTCTCCTCCATGGACTCTCGTTTGGGTTTGAGGAAAATTCAGTCATTAAAGTCCGGAAACGGACTATACGCCGGTATGCAAATGCTTAATGCACTTCATACTTGTGTTATGAATTGCAGTCTGACATATTTTAGAACAAAAATATGAGCTTGGGTTGAATCTCACAAAAACCTATAAATATATATATACAGCCAATCAACTTGGATGTTTGTGTCATTCAACTTAAATTACATTAAACTGACTTAAAAATGAGTTGGAAATTGCTTAACTTATTTTGATGAGTTAAAGCAATGTAAAAACATAAGTTGTCATAACTTATTGATCATATCATTTTTTACATTGTATATACCACCTGGAAAACATATTTCTTTGCCCGCTTAACTTTCTTAAAAAGCACTTATTGACTGTTTTCAATATTGCTTATTATATATTTCTTATTAATATTTCCTGCATTATCGTGCCTGTACTCTATAATGTTTGAAACGTTTTAATTGTATTGCCTCCGCAGGATGAATTGCTTTGTTGTAAATCTGCTAGATTTATACAGGTAAATTATTTAATGTAATTATAATTACTATTATTATTATTTAGCCCATATGTATTTTTGCATTACAGTCATTAGAATTAAGGAGGGATGTACTTTTATTGCATAAATCACAATGCAAAAATCATAATCGTAACAGGCTCTTTTTTTTTTTTTTGATTTCTGGGTGAAACATGAGTGTGTTCTTCACTGTGATTTCTGGGTGAAACATGAGCTGGATGTGTTCTTCACTGTAACCCCAACGCTCAAAATAATTAATTGGTTTGAGTAGGAAATACAAATTAAACTAATTAGTTCAGTCAAATGAACTTTTATGAGTATTTAGCACTTTCTCTTTCTTTCAAGTTCACAGAACTGATATATTTTAGGTAAACTGAACGGTTTCATTGTTTTGAGTTTCATGAAATTGTTTCTTTTAATTTAGACGAACTTAAGTTTAACTGAAATGGCTGGGATGTCTATTTCCCAGCATGCTTTGCCAACGGCACTCGAAAGGGAGAGTAAATGCTAAAATTAAGTGTAATTGTTTTTTTGTTTTGTTTTTTTGTCCAAGATTAATGTTAAGTGGGAGATTTAGTAGTGATTAATGTTTTGTTATGCTAATTTAGAAGAATTTCTGTTAATGTTGGTTTTAGGATAGTGACCATCATGGTGACAATGATTTGAGAGCAAATAAAACCTTTATATTCCTGCACACATACAGCAAGTGCTACTGTATAACATACTAGTGTTAAGATGTTAACAAATTAGTACGTTAGCAAACTAGCTTGTTAAAGCTAGCTAAGTTTATACTAATAAAAATGTTAGCATTGAGATTACATGGAAGTACTCATACATTTTAATTGTTCTTAACTTGAAATGTTTAAGTACAAAATAAACTTTGAATTTCTTAACTTAAAAAATTTGAGGCAACAAATATCCTTAGATTTTTTAAGTTTTCCCAACTTATTCGGGTTTACAGTGTTGTTTAGTGAGATTCACCCAGTACAGCCGATTAATGTTTCCTTATAATCCACATAGAAATGCGTTTAAATGCCCCGTTTGCCAGTGCAGATCTCTGCCAGCATCAACAGGGTTTGGAAAAGCTCTCGCACAGCTCTCTCACGAGAGACAGGCCGCTCTAATCACGAGTGTTTCTCTATGAAAATAGCCGGCCACGTGTAAACGTAGCCCTAGTAATCCTGAAGAGCTTAATTAGCTGGTTAAGGTTGTTTGATTCGGGTTGGCGCTAAACTCTGCAGGACAGTGGCCCTCGAGGACCAGGGTGGAGAACGCCTGCTGTAGAACATGGACCATAGTGCCAAGACAGGCCTGGACTAATGTTGGATTTGTTCAAGTCTTTTATTTTGAAATTTGCCTTGGTCTTGTTTCCTGATTTGTCTTGTGACTCCCTTGCCCCTCATGTGCTCCTTAATACTTGTTTCATGTCCTGATTGGTTTGTTTAATTGACCTATCAGTAAGCCCCTCCCCTCGAATGCAGATAAGCCAATGGCAGTTGAGTATCAGTTGCATGGGGACCAGAACTTGGACATTTTTAAGTTTCAGCGCCATTGAGAAACATTCGGGAGATCCAAATCTCTCGTCGGTTTAATGATGTTTATGTTACAAAAATGGTGAAACGATGTGCCTGGGGTACCTTTTACACTGATTCCAGGTATCCTGAGAGGATGGGCATTAACAGGCACAAACATTAGACTTCTCCCGTGTGCATTGTGATCTGTAAACCCTCGCTTCCAAATGAATCGTGTTATGTACCATATTAATTTTAAAATCTTTTACATATCCATGGCATATTTAAGTCCCACTTGAATGCTCCTCGACAAGAGGTGGTCCTTCTGTGTCCAAAATTTATCAAAAACATTATGGGACAAGGTTTTCACACTGACAGCTGTTATTGTAAGACAGTTAGCAACTCCATTTGTTTATCTGAGATAGCAACAGCAACTAAGGGCCCGTCCACACGGAGACGCGTTTCGCTGTATACGTATACATTTTTTATCGTATTGGCGTTTCGTCCACACGGATCTACTAAACGCCGCCCTTGCGTTTTCGTGTGTACGGCCAATCCGTATATTTTGTGAAACGATGATGTCATCACACCAAGTGTCAACTAGTCAGACACCGTTAAGTCACAGCAACTACATTTATGGTTTTTCATTTGTTCAACAAAGTTTTTGATTAAAAAAGAAAAAAGAAAAAAAGAAGCTACTGTGCCTAATATTATTGTTGTTACAGCGCGCAAGGTTTATGCGCGAGCTCCAAGTCTTCTTCTCCGTTTTTAGTGTATGTCTGTGGCAGAATTACAGCGACACATACTGGTCTGGCATGTATACTACATCGTTTTGAGTCGGTTTCAGTGGTTTCGTGTGTACGCAGATATTTCTTGAGACGACGCCGTGTTTACGGAATTATTTTTTTGAACGGGGAAAAAAAATATCGGATAGGGAAAGCTCTGGCTTCGTGTGGATGTGGCCTAAGGGGGTAATAAGATTACCTACAGGTCAATTGTTCACAGGTACTCTAGTCATTAGTCCTTGTGTATAAATTGCTCTCATGTCATGTCTCTTTACTACCTTTGTTCAATGTTACCGGCTGTTGGTGAGTTTCTGTTCATGATTCATGCTCAAGTCTGCTCAAGTTAAAGGGATGGTTTGGAGTAAAATCAACCTAGGGTCCTTTGCACCATGACCTCCAGCAAAACACCCCCCCCCCAGAAGCCTTTTTTCCCTTGGTCAAACATTATTAAAGTTAGAGCTTATTTAGAGATATCAGCCGGCTGGCTTAGTGCAGGCACTAACGGATCCAAGGATGTATCCCGTAAATTACCCCACTAATAATGCCCAGAATGGTGCCAAACTTATACAGTGGTACAAATAGGTTCTTTACTCATAAAACGAGGCATTGGAAAGTTTGTAAGTACATCAGGAGTTTATTTAAATAATACTTGCCTGATGGCTTATGCTAACGCTAACCCGGACGTCGAGGTCACTTCCGAGATTTGGGAAAAGCACGTTAAAGTCCTGACAGAAAGCGATGCATAAGGATGTAGTGTAGCGACAAATTATAATTTTTTTCCAAAGTGTTGACAACTTGGTGTTAACTAATAATTGTTGAAAACTGGTTGCAAAAAAATATTAGTGCATTCCTGGAACTGGGCGTCGTTACACTACAGTATACCTATAGTCATGAACTATACCATGAACTTTGCCCTGAAACTCACCATGACCCAGACCTCATTCCACATGGTCCTGCCCGCCATCCCTCCCCCTTGACCGCCTCATCTCCACCATCCTCCATCACTCTTTGTTAATGTTTTTGGTTGGGCTGTATGATGTCATGTCGCTCTAGTCTAAACCATATATAATATACTTTGCCTGGATCTCCTAGAGGCCACACCTTCAGTGCGTCATTGTTTCTGGCTGATTAAAAGCATAGAGTCGAGTATAAAGGATTTACAGAAGACACTGGTAAGAAACACTTGTTTCAGTCTACAACCTACAATGAAGCAAACAGACATCAAACGTGTTTTGGTAAGTGTTAGATCTGTTTCATGAGCAAACTAAACATTTTAACTACTGTGAAAAAGTTGTGGTTGTTGTTTTGATCTATATGATAAAGTAAACATTACCAAGCATGTAAAGATAATATTTTCACTCTAGAATGACTGAAAGGGATTTTGTTCATGTTTTCTACTTTCTGCAAAAATTGTTTTTGGTTTCCATTTTCTTGTCTTGAACTGTTTCTAATCCCAGATTCAGACATATGTAATTTGAGAGTTATATATCTCGTAACGCTAGGCAATATTTGTGGGGGCACTCAGTACTCTATGTGTCGAAACATGCCCAGAGAACCATTTCCAACTTCCAGATTTGCAGTGCTGCCTTAACTGCCCAGAAGGTGAGCTCCACTGACTAAATTATAATACATCTGAATATATTGCGGTGACCACTGTTAATCACTAAATAATCATTCAATGCAAATCTACAGGTTGGTATGTTGTGAAGAACTGCTCCGATAGACCTGGAGTCTACATTGGTGTGGATTGTAATAAATGCCGCAGTTGTGAAGGTATGTAAAAACTGTTTCACCACTGTTTACATGACTGAGTTTATAGACTAGATGCCTTTGCAGACCAGACTGGGCTGTTCATTTCAGTACTGCTCTGAGAATACAATCCTTTTTCTCAACCTATAGAAATTGACAGATAACTGTTTCCAACTGCATGCAGTTCGCAGACACACAGTGTGCCATGGGTGAGAATAATACTTCATTTGTAAATTTTTCACATTTTACTGCAGCTTCAATAATTGATGCTTTGTCGTTTCATGTGACACTTTAATGTGTAGTTCCATTTTAAATTCCCTGGGCGAAGAGCAAATTGTAACAAACAAGCTTGAGATTAACATGGATTATTTGCTTGTAGCCCGTCTTCAAAAGAAACAAAACAAAAAAGAGAAGAAACCAAGAAAAGGAGGAGACAGAAGATGGGAAGGTCATCATCAGGAGCCAACCATCTCCAAAGCAAGAGAGTCGATGCGAATAATTAAACAAGAAGTAACACGACTGAATAAAAGATTGATGAAACTTATAAAACAGTCAATTGGGAAAAACATTGAGAAAAGTTGTTAAAAATATAAAGTGGACAGACTGGCAGAGGGTGTGAAACTTCAGTTGAAGTTCGACAAGACCTGTTGAGTATGTTTCCGATAAGCCATGAAGTAAGTGTTGATGTGTAACTCATATGTGTATTTAATAGGTATAGGGCAATGTATTTTTACATATACCATGTTGTTAAGAGATTTTTTTTTTTTAGATTATGTCTCTCACAGTGGACATGCACCTACGATGAATGTTGATGTTTATTATTTACTTTGTTATTAAAACGAAACCATTGAATGTGGTGATTCGAAAACTTCTCAAGTCTCAGAGTGATTTTCTTCTAAAAACTATTATCTGAAACTGGACAATCAATCAATCTCATCGAGCCTACGAAGCTCGGAGCCCTCCCCCCGGACAGCAAGCCAAATACACATTAAACTTTACTACTCCTTAATTGTGTGTAAGTGTGAACTCGTGAAGTAAAGGTTATGGAGATGTGTGATGGAAATCTTAGTCATTTAGGGGGAATTCAAATGCGACAGTTTTTGTGACATCTTTTGAAATGTATCTTTAGTACATCTATGTTTCTTTAGTACATAATTGGTATGCAAAATTACGGAGCCTCTAAAGGGACATGGTAGAGGAAACATGAGATGGGAGAAAACATTTTTTATTTGAAACTTTTGCGTTTACTAGCAAAAAGTTTGCATTTGCCCAATAAACTTTGCATTCCAAAGCACTGAAATTTGGATTTTCCACTCACTTGAATCATAACATTTCCATCACTAGTTTTATGCAAAACTTTTACAAGAGAACAAAAAATGTTTCTCTGGGGACCAAAAGTATTGATATAATTTGTAATTGTAAACCCATCTGTTTGCTGCATTTGTTCTAAGATCATATTTTCCTGCCTATGTATCTGACCTTGTTCTTTTCCTTTTCATATGCTTTCCCTTTTACCTGCTGCTTGTCATTTATTTTAGTTTATCTTTTATTTCTCTTAGTTCCTACTGCAGACCCATCTGTTCTTACACATCCAACACAGTTAGAAGGTGAGTCATATTTAATTTAATCCATCATCAGATATAGTTTTTCCTTCCTTGCCACAGTTGCCAGTGCCTTCTCGATTAAACTGCTTAGGGGTGGGCAATATGACCAAAACCATAAAACCTGATATGCATCATTGTAATCATGGCAGTGATAATCATCACCTAATAGGCCTGAATCTGCCTGCAATAGGTTTGTCACCAGAACAAAATGTTATGAATTTCATGTTCCTCACTATCATTGCAAATTAATCAATTTGACTATTTGTCATATTTTATATATTCCTGAACAATTGCATATTGCATGCAATACTTGAATACTTTTTATGCGTTTTGGCCGTTCATCTACAAGACACAAACTTGAAAAAACCTGATACCATTTGTGAAAACGGTGTTGTCATGCGCATTACGTGTTCAGTCTATAGGTGTGTAGTGATTCTTTACAAAGTGGCATCGCCAACTACTGGCCTTTCTGCAGAATACTGCATTATTAGACTTTTTAAAAAAAGAATAAAAAAAAGGGACAGTGTACATTAATCAACATCCATGATTGTAAATGTACCCAAATTAGCCCGAAAGCTAGTTTTCATTCCCTTTGCCAGATATTATGGGCCAAAAAGATAGAAAGAAAAAAAAGAAAGAGAAAAGAAAACTACAACAACAACAACAATAATAATACAACCAAAAATTATAATCTACAAAATACATTTAACAACACGTTATACAATGGAAAAGTAAAGTTGTTTTCGGTAATCCGTGTGAACTGGGATCATTTTGACAATGTTGTCGTCTGTATGTGAAGCTTTTAAACAACGCAAAGGAAAAACATTTATGTTTTTTGTACACTGTTGTCGTGTAAATGTACCCTCAGATACCCCTCAGTAAACCCATGCAGAAATATATATATATATATATATATATATGTGCTAATTGCTTTGCCCCATTTTCCCCCAAGGACAACTGCCACAGATAACCTTGTGAGTTTATCTTCTTCTTTTTTTAACGTCTTTGCACTGTAAAAGTTAATTCTGTGGGTTTGTAGATTTCATGAAATTGAATATGTAAACTTTATTTAACAAAATTAATTTCTTGTTTTTTTCGACAGTTTTTTTGCGTTAAATTTATTTAAAAATCACTGTAATAAAATCTACTAAGTTTTGTTGTTTAGGATTTAGCTATTCTTTTTGAATAATTCCAAACAGAGAGAATATTGAATTAATCCAACTTGATGCAAAATTGCAAATAAGCTGTTTTCAATTTACAAGCATTTCCTGTTCAAACGCGCGCTTGAAGCAGCTCACGAGCACGAGACACATGATGCACCGGAGTTTCCTCGCTGCAGACAAGTCATTTTTTGCGCACCTTTTTTGATATTTGCTTAGTTCTATTTTCGTAATATCAATAAAGGACACCGATTAATGTCAAAAGGGCAGCTGTAAAAACTATTCACCTCTGATGTTGAATAGTTAATGCTTACGAGGCCTTTCCTGGGGCCTATACCATGAAGCCGGTTTAGGTGGCTAGCCAGCTATGTTTCAGTTTAGTTTCCGCCAACCCTTGATTTTAGGTACTATGAAAGTAGCTTGGCTTTAATCGGTGTTCGTCGCCATGGTATCTTACGCCGCACGGCTAACCTGCTCCGGGGCAGGTTATGTTCTGGATTCAAGATCTCAGACTGAAGTTTGACCAATCAGCTGAGAGCAAAGAAACATACAGGTGACGTAACTTATTCCCAGTGTCTGTTACAATGACTTCACCTTTTCTTCCAAATCCGGTGGACATCTCAGCGCAAATAGTTTGACGAGCACTTCGTAGAGAAAGAGTTTTTAGCCAGACAAAATCCCCTTGCCTTTCCTGATAGTTACATGTATGAAAGATACAGATTTTCCGCGGAAGGAATGTCTTATCTTTGCGAACTTCTTGAGCCGCACATAAAGAATTTAACACGTCGAATTCATGCACTTACTGTACCGCAAATATTGCGTTGCGTTTTTTTGTTGCAAGTGGTAGGCTACATACTTGCACGGTGGGTGACGCACAGAAGCTCGGGGAAAACACGGTTTGTCGAACCATTCGTAAGGTGGTCCTCGCTCTGCAGGAGTACATGAATAGTTTCATTAATAGTGTTCCCCGGACATTTATCGGCCATGTCCATAAAAGAGGGCTTTTATAAAATTGCCGGTAAGATATATTGATAGGGTGACATCACATGAACACATTTTATTTAATTTTTTTCAAAAAGCAAATTGCACAAATGTACTATACAATATAATACATGTTAAGAATTATTTGAAATCTTTATTATTATTCTGTTAATCTTATGATAGGATTCCCTAGCTTTCTTAGTACTACAAATACGTTCTATATTTATGTAAAATTATGTATGTATGTGTAGCCTATAGCCTATTTTTATAATATATAAAAAATGATACATGCACATTTTTTATATATTATAAAAATAGGGCTGTAAAAATATTTAGTGCTGCTGTTGAACCGTGTGCACGCCGTGTCCAGCAATCGCATGTAACGTACTTCTCCATTTCAATCCCTACGTTGACGTAATGCGAATAATAATTCCTAAACATAAATGCATTTTGTTTTTATAACTTTAGGTCCTATTGCATGAAAATTTCACTTTATGAGGTTTTTTAACCTTAATATGAGTTTCCCTAACCTGCTTATGGTCCCCCAGTGGCTAGACGTTTTGATGGGTGTAAACCAAGCCCTGGGTATTTTTGAGAAAATGAAAGCTCAGACAGGCAAATCTAGAAATCTTACCTTTATGTCGTCATAAGGGGAAAGGTTACCTCTTCTCTTCTTTGCCCGCAAAAAGAATTTGCCGCCCATGAGAAAATGAGCTGCGTGAGCGGTATATTGTTTTTTCCTCGAGAGACATCATGGCTTGCAAACAAGCGAACATGGCAGTTGCTCAGTGATTGGATGTACAAATGATCACAAAATAATTCTTTAGTTCCTTCATCTGAGCCTCTGAAGAACCAGTGGGTTATGTGAATTTCTGATGTGTAATTGTTCAAGTTAATACAGATAATCTTTCTCTCAAAATCGTTCAATACTGTTTATGCATCAGCCAGTGACTAAACGATCAACTTCACGTCGTTTCTCTTAGTAGGATGAAAATAATCTTACTTAAACTGTGATTAATATATAGCAATCAAAGAACAATCCCTTTCCAATCGCCCAAGCTGTCAATCACACAGCGCGAGTTTATCTGGACACTTGCCAAAACTGGTTATAAAATCAATGACGCTGTTACGCTGCACAACGAAGCTCTTACTGTACTTACCTCATGTTTGCATTGGTGAAATCATTAGTGAGAGTGCAGAAACTGCGTTGCAATGATAAGTTCTTCATTCACGCGATCAACAGGCTGTCATCTGCTCAATGCTCATCACTGCAACCTTTTATGTGATGGGAATAGATCTAAATACTTCTCACGATTCGTTAATCTCGATAGCTGTAATAGTAAAAACGTATAATAGCTGTAATAGTAAAAGTTTTCGAGAGAGTTCCACATGTAATGCGAGATATTTCATATGCAAGCATGTTAGCCAATCACAGCAGTGGGCGTTTACACTGAAGTCTCACAGCAGACACGCCCCTTCAAACAGAGCGTTCAAATCAGAGGCTAAAATCAGGCTAGGAAATATGCCTTTTATTTCTAAAAAAACATACTAACATTATAAGGGCACCCCAGGAAACATTCTAAAATAATAAAGTAATCCATGCAATGGTGTATATATATATATATATATAATTCCCCCCCCTCTATTTCAGTTAAAATGTGAAATGTACTCATGTGTCTCTTTTATTTAATAGGTGCAATGAAATGGAGCTGTAAAGTTTGCAGATCAAAGTTTACAACATCACAGATTACAACATTGGACATCTGGAACCTCAGTGGCATGTCTTCATTTGGATTGCTCTTTTAAAATGTGGACTGCTCTCCGCACACATCTGTCAAGGTATCATACACAAGATGAAGTTAGGAAGCCAGAAGTAAACCTCTCTCTTAAGTGTGTGCTTTGCTCAATTATATATACCAATGAAAAGGAATATTTTCAACATCTTGGAAATCATTTGAAGAGTCACGAAACCACAGAGTGTGTGTTTATTGGATGTGCATTTAAGACAAATATATATGGGACATTTTTTACTCATAAAAGCCAAAAGCACAAACCCTATTCACCTGATGACTTTAAGCCAGATGTAATTGGGAAGTTTCAAACTTTACCAAATTAAATCAGGCGGGACTCAGATATATTAACCGTTTGTGTACCATGAATTGCGCATTTTTCTCAGAACGCTCACAAAGAGATTTAAATTTAAATAAGATGTTTCCTGATTAAATAAAATAAGCCTAATACATAAAAACCACAAGACACAACCGGACAACAGTGGTTATATATAAATATATTTTAAGTTTTGATCGAAATGATTGCTAGGGACATATCAGTGTCACTGGATATTGGTAGGGACACGTCCCTCGCGTCCCTACTAAATTCTACGCCCCTGTGAACTATACACAAGTTCAATGGGCATTACTAAAAGTATTTTGAACGCACTTATGAATATATATAAACTATTAACGCAGTTATGAATTTGAAATTATTTGTTCTTTTTGTGCTTATTTAATGTGTTTCGAATTGTTGACTATATTTGATACGTTTGGATTTATTATACTGGGGAATCTGTGTATGGGCATTATGAACTTGTATTGCACTTCATGATTATGTGAATATGTGGTGTTTTACCTGCTCTGGGTTGTGAAAGGTCATTTGAATTGATAAAAGAACAAAACAAAACCAAAGAAACAGGATATGATAGGGATCATATGATTTAATAAGGTCAAAAGATTGAAGTCTTAAGGCAATCCTTTTGAAGGAAAGATCTATAATAATAATTTGTATAAGTGAATGGATAAATACAGGTTGATGTAAAATCACAGAAAATGACTCCTACAAATTTGAGTTGCAAAAAAATTATAAAAATTGTTTATTTGAAAACGCATATCATTTCTGGCAAAGATGTCTTAAGTTGGGCTAGAGTCAAAAGAAAGTAGGCTAGATAAAGTCTGATGTTACAAGTTTATGAAAATGCAGTGTACCATGCAGTCCTGAATGCCTCAGACTCTCTGTCTCATTCAAAGTCAGCTAAAAGGTGCTATCTAAGCCTGTGTCATAAGCTATTTACAGTAAAGCACAGTGTTTCAGTTGAAAATCATAGACACTGAAATGTTAAAAGAAATCATGCTACAGGCAGTTCAGATTTTATACATTTAGAGGGCAATTTATACATAACTGTTTTAAAAGTAAAACTGGACTATTTTAAGGAGGGCCTTAAAATAATAATACAGACCTTAAGCGATAGAAGTTTATTTTAGGACCAGTAACTTTGTCTAATCTTAGTCTCCACATAAGCCCCTTTCACACAGAGATTCCGGAAAATACACGGATAAAGTGACCCGGGATTTGACCCGGGTTCGTTTGATTTTGGTTCATTCACACTGCCAGTGATTTTCCGGAATCAGAGAGTGCGTTCACACACAACCCGTAAAAATGCCGTAAAGACACGTGACATCGATGTGACTTGTAATCTCAGCAGCGTCTTAAGTTTGCTTATGAGCTGCGATCTCTCTCTCGAGAAACCACGCTTGTGCATTGTTTTCTCTGATTCGATCATAAAATTGCGCTTTACGTACCGTTTCACAGCTGGCGAACGATCCCGCGCTTCAGCGTCATCACTACGACACGGCATTATTACGGCTTTTGTTCACACAGCGCGCGTTCCGGGACTGAACACGGCAATGTTACTAGGTCCCCAACCCGGCATCGATGCCGGCATCAATCCCGGGTCGTGTTTGCGTTCACACAGAGGGCACTCTGGCAATTTGCCGGCAATTTCCCGGGTTCAAAGTGCTGTGTGAAAGGGGCTCATGTTACACTGAATGGATGGTTGTGATCTAAATTCACTGAGTATAATCTCAGCACTGATATTTTGCTGCTTTGAGGATGTTTAAATGGATTTTAGTGATTAAATACTGCTGTCATGAACTTGTCTCCTTGTGTTAACACTATTAGGCAGTCCAAATGACTGGTGGCTCTTTAATGCACCTTCCCTAAGTTCCAGAAAACACCTGATTCTGTTGAAGTTAACTGTTAAAGATTTTGTAATGGAAAAGAGCGGTTACCAGTGTGCATGAGGTGATTTCTCAATGACGGGCAAGATCCTCTTTTGCCAAACAGAGGGCAACCTAAGGCCGGGGGTCACTCCGTCACTGGGCATCTCCTGATGGAAGGTGTTTTATGTGAGATGGTAATGAGAGTGGAGCGGAATTTAATATTACTGTCTATCTAAGTTACAGTCTTAGGAGGCTGTTGAAAAGACAATTTGTGTATAGGGAGAAACTGCTTGAGTGGAGGCAGGGATGGTACTCTGTCTGTCTCTTATCGGCCTGCTAAAGCAAGCTTAAACAAAATAATGATAATGAACCAAAACAACCCTGCTGACTCTTCTAAAAACAAATGAATAATGAAGATTGTTTTGAAACTGGTTAAGAGACCATCTAAAATAAAATAAAAAATGTGAGGTAAATATTTTTGAGCTAACTGCTAAAGAGAACCTTGACTATGAGCGGTTTGTTGATATGTGTCTAGTATGAGTGTGTGTGATGGTAACTGCCTTTATGGCTTGTATATGTTAGTTTGGGGTACTATTATTTTCCAGTTTTGTGGATATTGTGTCATTAACCTCTGGAATGAGTGTTTTATCATTACAGATGGGTTAAGTGAAATGACAAACTTTAAAGGGCACCTATTATGCTCCTTTACACAAGATGTAAAATAAGTCCCTGATATCCCCAGAGTGTGTATGTGAAGTTTAAGCTCAAAATAACCAACAGATACTTTTTTTACAGCATGTTTAAATTGTCACTTTTTGGGGCTGAGAAAAGCACCGTTTTTGTGTGTATCCCTTTAAATGCAAATGAGCTGCTGCTCCCAGCACAGAGGGCGGAGCCTCATAAGCTTGCGCTCTGTCAGGATAATCTCATCCCATGGAATTATAATATCAAAACAGAAACTCTCAGTAGCGGTGTTCAGTAGCGGCTGCGGTGTTGTTCAAACGTGCGGTCAGACGCAAACGCGGGAAGCGCGCCGGCGCGCTGGTTAAACTCCGCGAGCGCGGCCTCCGCACTGCGCTCCCCAGTATTCATCTTGCGAATCTCCGATCTCTTCCTAACAAAATGGACGAACTTCTTCTCCTCACCCGCACTAACAAGGATTTTTTAAACTCCGCTGCTCTGTGCTTCACTGAAACCTGGCTGAGTGAAGCCATACCGGACAACGCACTACATCTGCCGGGCTTCCAGCTGTTCCGAGCGGATCGCATCGCGGAACTAACGGGGAAAACGAGAGGTGGTGGATTGTGTTTCTACATTAACGAAAGTTGGTGTTCAGATGTAACAACACTGAAGAAGATGTGCTCTCCTAACTTAGAGGTGCATTTCATAAACTGTAAACCTTTCTACTCGCCGCGGGAGTTTTCCACATTCATTCTCGCGAATGTTTACATTCCTCCAGACGCGTGTGTGAGCGCGGCGATACAACAGCTGGCTGAACATATAGCTGAAATGGAACAAAGGTACCCAGACTCTCTTTTAATCATTCTTGGGGATTTGCTTTGTTAAAATCCCCAAGAATGATTAAAAGAGAGTCTGGGTACCTTTGTTCCATTTCAGCTATATGTTCAGCCAGCTGTTGTAGCGCCGCGCTCACACACGCGTCTGGAGGAATGTAAACATTCGCGAGAATGAATGAGGAAAACTCCCGCGGCGAGTAGAAAGGTTTACAGTTTATGAAATGCACCTCTAAGTTAGGAGAGCACATCTTCTTCAGTGTTGTTACATCTGAACACCAACTTTCGTTAATGTAGAAACACAATCCACCACCTCTCGTTTTCCCCGTTAGTTCCGCGATGCGATCCGCTCGGAACAGCTGAAAGCCCGGCAGATGTAGTGCGTTGTCCGGTATGGCTTCACTCAGCCAGGTTTCAGTGAAGCACAGAGCAGCGGAGTTTAAAAAATCCTTGTTAGTGCGGGTGAGGAGAAGAAGTTCGTCCATTTTGTTAGAAAGAGATCGGAGATTTGCAAGATTAATACTGGGGAGTGCAGTGCGGAGTCCGCACTCGCCTAGTTTAACCAGCACCCGTCATTGAGTCTGTTTTAAGCACTTCCATCACTGTCTGGTTTGGTTCAGCTACCAAATCGGACATCAGGAGACTACAACGGACAGTCCGGACTGCAGAGAGGATTATTGGTGCCCCCCTGCCAACCCTCCAGGACCTGTACTCTTCCAGAGTGAGGAAGAGAGCAGGTAAAATCATCACAGACTCCACTCACCCTGGACACCCCCTGTTTGAACTGTTACCGTCGGGACGGCGACACAGATCACTGGCCACAAGAACATCCAGGCACAGGAACAGTTTCTTTCCACAGGCCATTTCCCTTCTGAACACTTAAGCAGGCCCGGAATATGAATGGCACGAAGCGACCTCAGATGCTTCTGACTCCAAAGGAGGAGATGGCGGGTGAGTTGTGACATGCAACATGAGCGTAGACCACCCTGGTGGTTGTTGTACACAACGGCCGCAGTGCCGTTCGTACGGACCAGAACATGCTTGCCTAGTAGCAGCGTTTTGAAGCGGCCCAGCGCAAGGTGTACTGCTATCAACTCGAGGAGTTGATGTGCCAATGCAGTTAAGGCCCCGTCCACAGACCTGAAGCTGCAATCCCATTGTGTGGCTCCCCAGCCTGTGGCAGAGGCTCCGTGGTGACCACAACATGCCTGGACACTTGTTCAAGGGGAACACCTGCTCAAAGAAACGAAGGGTCCAACCACGGGCTGAGAGTTTGGCTACGGTGCGGTGTGATAGAAACCCGTCACGAGCCGCGCTGCCACGCCCATCTCGGGACTCGACCGTGGAGCCAGTGTTGAAGCGGACTGATATGAAGCAATCCAAGCAGCGTCACCGCAGCTCCAGATGCCAAATGCCCCAGGAGCCTCTGAAATAGTTTCCAGAACCGATATTTATTGGTCTCCCTCATGTCCGCCAGGTTGAGCCAGAGGTTCTTAGACCACCAAGGTGGACATCGCCTGACCCACTGAACGTGTCGTCGACCGGAGGGCGAGGTCGGTAGCCACACTGAGCTCCCAAAGGAGCTCTGGGTCAGAACCACCCTAGTGCATGTCCATGAGTGCCATGGCATGGAGGAAGGAAGCAGCCTGTCCACAGGCTCTTTAACCCTTCGCCGTTAGACCGGACATAAACTTACAGGCCCTGGACGGGAGGCGTGGATTAACCCGCCAAGAGGCAGCGGAGGCCGGGCACAGTTGCATCGCGATGGCACGCATCACTGGCAGGATATCCACATACCCCTTAGCAGCCCTTAGAGAGGAGCCACTAAGACGGCTTCTGGCACTATACGGCGCCCTCCACGTCCTAGTTAGCTCCTCATGCACCTCCGAGAAGAATGGCACCGGGGCGGAACACTGAGAACCAGCGCGACCCGCCCCGAGAAACCAATCGTCCAACCGAGACGGTTCGAGACGTGATGGAGGGTTCCACACAAGCCCGACCTTCTCGGCAGCCGGGAAAGCATAGCCGCCCATTCTGGATATATTCGATACTCAAACATGATAGGGCTCCCTGAAGTGATCCCAATTACGTCTGCACGTCGATGTAATGTCGAACATGACCGCTGAAAGGGGACCATTCATAGCAAGCGTATAGCATTGCTGACTTTAGCAGGCTCAACCCGGATAAGCCTGTGTTATCTGTTTTCAGCATTGTTATGTAAGGCATAATGTACATCCAGCCAGTTGTTCTCTCAGAATAAACCCCCGACAGGGTGATGAGGAATCTTCCATCAGCCTGAAGTGGATTTATTTTGAGAGAACAACCGGCTGGATGTATATTATCCCGCTTAATACACGGCTACTTGCCACATAAGTAAATAATTAGACACGAAAAATTTATTTGAGTTGAAATATTTTATTAGGTCTTTAAACGCAAAGCTTCCGTGGAGAGAGCAGTTGCTAGCACGGCAAGTTCAAACTAGACAGACATTTAAAAGATACAGTACAGTCATAGCACTTATTACCAGAGGTGGAAAGTAACTAATTACAAATACTTTCATTACAATACTTGAGTAGATTGTTAAATTTTTATAATTAAATTGTGATACTTTTACTTGAGTTGAATAAAAATAAAAGTATTCAACTTTGCTACGTTTATTTTTCATCAGAAGTACTTTGACAAAGGTGACGACAGAGCAACAGGGCGAGCTGACATTTCACAGACACTTTTTAAACTACTACTGTGCTGGAGTCCTGCGCTTCAGCCAATAACAGACAGGTATGAAGTTAGACAGCAGATAATTGACAGGTCTGAAGCGATTCAGCCAATAACTGACAGGTCTGACTTGGGTGCAAAACCAATCAAAAAACATCCAGTTCAGCTGGGGGGCGGAGCGTTCAAACTGTGCTGACATTCAATCACTGGCGTTCGCGTTTTGAATCAGTATGGCTAACGTTTCAATATTTTTGTGAATGTAAGGGAGCGATGCTCATATTCTGATATTAAATTGAAATTCGTCATACCATTGGTATTACTAGAGCACTGAGCAGTTGAAGTAAATAGAAAACACGGCTCATACAAGGACCCAGTTATTGCATGGACGGAGCAAGAACAATGTAAGTGTCTAAAATGCATGCATACAGTTAATGCTTTAGCTTGCCCTCTTTAACAATACAATTAAACTAAATGTACAAAGCAAAATGTGTACGAAGTTGAAATAACCGCATCATTAAGGAGTCATGACCTGTAATTTTCACTTTTCCACGAGAATCAATGTATGTTATGATTGCCTAACGATTATACACTGGCCGGGAAGCCGATATTTAAAAGTGAAGCGTTTGTTTACCCCTGGGTTCGTAAATGTGTAGTGTCTAGGAGCAAGTGTGTTGCAGAAAGGAGCAAGTGTGTTACAGAATTGCAACTAAAGTGCAAAGCAGCGCTTTTGTTTAAGGTATGGTTACACTTTGTTTAAGGTATAGTCACAACAACTTCAAGTTATGTTACTTTGGTTTAAGCATGTGTCTATAGTGTTCAAGCAATGGGCAAAAACTGTAATACCTGCAAGTCCCGAAGCTGTCCGTTGGGCTTGGCAAACGAATGTTTCGCTCTCTGGCTGCTCTCGTGAAGTAGTCAGTGGCTCCGCGTGTCCCACGGAGCCAGAGGAACTCTGAACATCACGGTAATTTAGAGCGCTATCTGGTTAGTCATCATTCTTTACGATGATTATGACTTTACAACGAGTTACCTCAGAAACGCAGCGTTAAACTGCCATCTAGTCCCCGAAGATCGTATCCCGTTCTCTCTCACATTTTTGCGACCATCGCGGCAAAACAAAAAGATGCTGTCTTCGTTTTGAAGTCACGTTAAACTCAACAAAACATTTGTCTTTCACACCCTCATCTTAAACAGTAATCACGAATCACTTACTAACGGTTAGTTAGTAAAATAAACCACAATATAGGAAATCAATCCGATCTGGATTTCTCCGTTTCACCTGCTCACTTAGCTTGTCATTTTTTTCTCGTCTCCCCCTCACAACAACCAATCCCCGTCACGAATACCTCTCTAGGAGGTGGGCTCTGCGATCTCTTATCCAATAACAAAATAAATGATCAAACTTGCTTGTAAAAACCACATTTTCCAGCAAGTACATTTCAACCAAACAAAATAAAAAAACAGAATTTTAAAGAAACAGTCAGCATATATTGAGATTCATGAATTACATTAAACATAACATGCCTAGTAAGTAATCTACCTACACTACATTCAATTGCTCAAATTCACCCAGGTTACACCCTTCCCCTTCTCAAAATCTCATGACCCCATGAGACTATTAACTGCTGACTTAACTATGTCTGGTAGTTACTGAGGTGAAGGTATGTTGGGTTTTTTTTTCACAATCGGCACATCGTGCTAATGGATGACACCAAACGGTGCTACAAGAATATCTCTTTTGAGCAGCCCCTCAACTCGTATGAGCATCCCTCTATAAGCAATGGATAACGGCTGATCTGAAGGCTCTCCCAGCTCATCATAGCTCAACTTTACAACTGGTTTCACCTTTCGCTTTGGACGGCTTTCCATAGTATTTATCTCCCTTACAGGAGAATGTCTACACTCACTCTCTCTACCCTCTGTTAACAGGTTCTCTTTTGGGCCAGGAAATACATGGGAGGAATTATCCTCCTCAATCTCTGTTCTTGGATTTTCCTCCATCAGTGCTTCAGGAGGATGATTATTTTCAACACCACGGGCTACAGTTTCCGCCTCTACTACTACAGGCACAGGAAAATCTAAAGACAATGGCTCAGTCAATGTACTAATCCAGTCAGGATTTTCATGATAGTACCCATTCTCATCATCATCTTCAGAGGACACTTCCAAACTTTGAATCTCTTTGCCTGTTCCTTTCTCTCCTTTTAACTGCTCTTTCTTTGCAGTTTTTGCTCGGGTTACTGGAGATTTTACCACTTCTCTTTCTGTATCTGGTTTCTGAAATCTCACATCATCTCCAATGGACAGCAAATGATCCCTATGAAGTGTTTTCACCCCTCCCATTCCTGTCTCTGGTTTTAGTTTGTACACTGGTAAGTTCTCTAGTTGCTCTATCACAATATATGGTAAAGATTTCCATTTATCCTGCAACTTGTGATTTCCTGTCAGAGCAAGATTCCTAATGAGAACTCGCTCACCTTTGTCCAAGTGCTGATGTTTCACTTTTTTGTCATAGTAGCGTTTATTTCTCTGATGGCTTTTCATAGATCTTTCTGCAGCCAACTGGTATGCTTTTTGCAGTTCACCTTTCATTCTTTGGACATACTGCAAGTGAGTTTTTCCTGCTTCCTCATCCAGTGACAGGCCAAAACACAGATCTACTGGCAATCTCGCCCTCGTCAAAACAAGAGGTAATATGGGGAGTATCCAGTTGAATCATTTTTGGTGCAGTTGTATGCGTGCACCAACTGATTAATATGCTGGCTCAACGGTTCTTTTGAGCTGGATCAAGGGTACCTAACATGGACAGCAGTGTCCTGTTAAACCTTTCAGGCTGAGGATCACCCTGTGGGTGGTAAGGGGAGGTTCGGGATTTTCGAATACCCAGCATTCTGAACAGTTCTTTAATCAGACGACTTTCAAAATCCCTTCCTTGATCAGAGTGTATTCTGGCCGGTAGACCATAATGCACAAAGAACTTTTCCCATAGAACTTTAGCAACGGTTAGGGCCTTCTGATCTTTTGTAGGAAATGCCTGGGCATATCTGGTAAAATGATCAGTTACGATCAGAACATTTGCGATTCCCCTTGAGTCAGGCTCAATTGAAAGAAAGTCAATGCACACCAAATCTAAGGGCCCGTTACTAGAGATTTGATTTAGTGGGGAACATCTCTGAGGCAAGGTCTTTCTGGCAATACCCCTGCCACAATTTTTCACATACAACTCAATGTCATTCGTCATTTTAGGCCAGTAGAACCTATCTTTTAGAAGTTCAGTTGTTTTTTCCACTCCAAGATGTCCACCATCATCGTGCAGAGACTTCATCACTTGAAAGTGGTATTTATTAGGCAGCACCAACTGTGATTTTTCTTTTCCATCGTCATTTTTAGTCACCCGATATAGAAGTTGGTGTTTAATTATTAGTTTTTTCTCCTGCCTCTGCAGCAATACCACATTTGGATCTGAACTTTTTTCTACTGGCATAGGCTACAGGTCTAAGTCCTTCAGGGTATTCTTGATTTAGAACAGCCCCTAATCCCGTTAAACTGGCATCTACATGCAGGACATAGGGTTTTTCAGGATCAGCAAAAGCCAAGACTGGAGCATGGGTGAGACAATAGATAATGTTGTTAAATGCATCTGTGCACTCTTGGTCCCAACGCTCTCCAAACGGGTCAGTTTCCCTGAAATACGTCTTCCCTTCAGAAGTGACCTTCCTTTTCCCCTTCGCAGGTAAGTAACCTTTTGTCAGCTCTGACAGAGGTCTCACAATGGCAGAATAGTTTTTAATGAACCTGCGGTAAAACCCACAGAACCCCAGAAAAGATCGTAAGGTTTTCAGGTCTGTCGGCATCTTCCAGCTGGTAATGGCTTTCACTTTTTCAGGATCAGGGGATATTCCTTCTGCAGAAACAATATGCCCCACATACTTAACTTGTGTCTGGCAGAACTGACATTTGTCAATTGCAACTTTCAACCCATTCTCTTCCAAGCGATCTAGTACCTTCAGGAGTAGCTCTTCATGCTCTTCCAGTGTCCGACCAAATACAATGATCTCGTCCAAATATACAATGACCTGCAGAAGGTGCATGTCCCCTACCGCTCTTTCCATTAACCGCTGGAACGTCGCTGGAGCTCCCGTGATTCCCTGCGGCATGCGTTCAAATTGATAGAACCCCAGCGGACAAATGAATGCGGTCTTTTCTTTGCTTTCTTCTGCCATCTTATCTGGTAGTGCCCACTGCGAAGGTCAAGGACAGAGAACCATTTGCTGCCAACAAGACAATCAAGTGCATCGTCAATCCTTGGGGTGGTGTATGGTCTGGAATTGTTCGTTGGTTAAGTGTCCTATAATCAATACACATCCTCACAGCCCCATTCTTCTTGCGAGCTATAACAATGGGAGATGCGTAAGGGCTTCTCGATTCTGTTATAATACCTGCTGCAAGTAGATCTTTTACGTGCCGTCGAACGTCCTCAATGTCTGCAGGCGCAAGGCGACGAGACCTTTCTCTAAAAGGTCTGGGATCATGCAGGTTTATGTGATGTTCAACCCCTTTGGCCAGTCCTACGTCCCATTCCTCCAAAGAGAACACATTTCCTTTGTCCGACAATTTCTGACTTAACCTTTTCTTCCATCCTTCTGGAACACTGGAGTCTCCAAAATTAAACAATTCTGGATTAATGGTGGTAGGCATATTTCTACTCTTTTGAGCAACAGCAACAGTATCAGTCGAATACACTTGCACAACTACAGTCCCAGGTGGAAGAGAGATGTCTCTAGAGGTCTCATTGTGTATTGATACTCGAAGTTGATTCAACTTTTCCTCTTGTAAAGGTAAAACTACAGAGGGAATGAACAGTCCTGAAGGCAACTGGTCCTCTGCAGAAGTTTCCACAAGGAAAATGTCCTTTTGTATGGGCTTCTCACACTCTACTTGACATATTGCTTGTAGTTCCCTTTTTGAAGGTACTGTCAGAGAACCGGGTCCCACCCACTTGACTCTTCCCTGTGAACAGTCAGCCCTCTCTTTTGGTTTAGGTTTTTGTGAACAACAAAACTCCTGGTAAGGTGAATTGATCCTAAAGCTGTGAGCAACGTTCGCAGAACCAGTCTCTTCTGTCAGAGCAGCCAATCTTGTGAAAAAAACTGGCATTTGTCCCGATTATCACTGGGACTGACTGGGGTCCTTGGGGCTCTGGACATACCAATGCCAGAATGGAAATGGTTTCCTCCACTTTGGTTCCAGAGGTGGGGAAAGAGGCATCAATCACAATATATCCTTTGTAAGGATAATTAGATGAACTGAGTCCCCATATAGATAGTCCATGAAGTGGTCGAATTGGCACATCAAGCAAGTATTTAGAATACCAAGAGTCAAACACAATAGTGACTTGGGATCCACTGTCCAAAAGAGCTCTACAAGGATGTCCATTGAGCTTCAGGGACACTGTAGAGGTAGGCCCCACCAATCCTTTAGGGAGACATGCTGTTTCTAAGGCATCAATCTGGCTTTTCTTTGAAAAACAATCAGGTTTTCCTGCCTTACTACTGTCATTTGGTGTTTCACTTCTTTCACTCTTAGCCTTCCTTAGTGAATGGACTAGCTTTTGGATCACTTTTGTGGGATTTTCAGGGGCTTGGCACCTAGTTGCGATGTGTCCATCTTCTCCGCATCGATAGCAGAAGAAGCTTTCCTGGTTCTGCCTAGACCTGCCTTTGGGTGTCATAGACCAAGTGCTGGGTGGTCTTTGAGCTTGCTCTGGCGACTGGCTACGAGTTACACTCATAACACTAATCTTCTGCTGCAATTGCTTTATTTGGTCTTTCAGAGATTGCACCTCCAAATCACGGTGGGTATCAACATGTGTTTTTGAAGAAGTAGGCCTAGACTCCAGCATCACAGAAGCAGCTGACACATTTGGGGACCCTTGTACTAGCCTGGCTCTCAGATCCTTGATGTCTGCTTTTAACTCTTTCACCACAGAAAAGCTAAGTTTCCCTTCGTCATGACCCTGAACAGACTTTACAGTGGCTTTTATTTTCTGCCTGGCAGCTTCATTTTCCTCAGCTTCTCTGACCTCATTCAAAAGAGTCAAAAAATTTGGCGGTTGATTTTTCCTCTCTCAAGCCTCAGCTGCAGAAGCATTAGGTCTGACTCAACGGCCCCTCGAAGTAGTTGCTCAACCCTGACTCGATCCAGCATTTGTGGAGACACTCCACCTTTCTGCACGACTTTGTTTAGTGCTTTGTCCACTCGGCGCAGAAAATCTGATAAGGCTTCCCCAGAATATTGTCTTAAAAGGCGAAAGGCAAAATACAAATCCTCTCCTGACTCCGAAGTTCCAAAAGTAGTTTCTAGTGCTTCTATGTATTGTAAAACACTAGCTTCAGGATTAGAGAATCGTACTGCCTTGATAATTTCAAGTGCCGGCCCTTTTAGGCTCTCTACTACCCTTCGTCTCTTCTCTCTTTCTGAGCACTCACACTCAGCAATCATCATTCGGGCTTGATCAATCCAGCCCTCCAATGTTTCTTCCCCTTGAGGAGTAGGCACAGTGCCAGAAAAAGTGCGTAATCTTCTATAGACATTATCACTGGGCTGTTTACCTGTTTTCTCTAACAGTTCCCCCACTGCACGTATGATAGCTTCTGGAGAACTGGCACTTGAACCTGAAGGAGACAACAAACCTTGTAAATCAGTTAACGTTGCCTAGTAAGTAATCTACCTACACTACATTCAATTGCTCAAATTCACCCAGGTTACATAATCTACATTAAATAAAAGGTATAATGTATGTCTCAGTCAAAATGATTGTCTTTACCATTCAGAGACATCTTGATGTAGACTTCCTTCCATCGACTCTACATCTTCCCTTTCCAGCTCAGGTTCAGAGTCTGGCTCGTGCATATACGGTTGAATTCCGTAGGTCGCGGCCAGGTCGGGTTCATTCACAACTTGCGCCATGATGTCATTTTGGAATGATATGCTGAAGTTACCTGCGGTGTCAACCCCCCTCCTTCCTGCCACCAATCAACGCGCCCCTCATTTGCATTATTAAAATGACCGTCCACGACAGCCAAAATATCGCATCAGATCTCGCGAGACAATAATGCCTTCAGAAACAAGGGTCAGAGGAGCTCTGTGTTTATTTTTTTTCCACTTTTCTTTTTTAAAAGGGCCTGAAAGACTATAATAGAGCGTGGGTATCCAAGGTAATACTAGGTTATGACTCCTTTAATATAAGAACATCTGACATGTATAACTCTTTAATTAGTTTAATAAGCCGTCTTCTAAATATCCCCTTTATGTGGCCACGCTACAACTTTACTATTTGCCAAGTTCTAGTCGTTAACTTGGGCCCCTGTTCATGTTTCACGTATCAAATTAAGGTTTTAGCTTCTGTCTGTTTGAGGCTTTACATACGACTTTATGGCTGGACTAGCATAACTGCATATACTGATGCCCAAACCCCTCTGAGGTCACTCGTTGGCTTTTTGACAGTCACGCAAGTATGGAATCATATCTTGGGATAAAGGATTGGTTGATACTGAATTTTGTTTATTTATTTATTTTAAATTTCAGGCTAGTCCCAGTAATGTAGACTGCTTTCATTTAAGCATTAATCCCTTAACTGTTGTATCCCAACTAGGTAGCTGTCCAAGGCCTTGTTTACACCTGGTACTAAGAAGCATTTTTGTAAATCGGATCACAAGTGGACTGGTGTAAAAAAGGGGCTAATTTTTTGTGTCATTTTTTTGAGCTTGTCTATTTTTGGCCACTTCCAGAGGTAGTCCAACACATTCGACCAGATTGCTTTCATAGAGTAGACGCTCATGTGGTTGAATGTGTTCGAACAGCCGCAAAACGGTGTACTCTACCGCCTACTGACCTAGTACGTGAACATTTTAAGAAGTGCGCTAGCAGGTGTGATTTAAACTTTCTTAAAATATACAGGCCTGTTGCCATGGGAAAACTATGATGTGTTTCAAAGAAGAAAAAAAACAATCCAGAATAGCTAACACATCTAATATAAAAAAGGCTGAATTCAGAATGGCAGAAATAGTACTAGCATACTATTCTGAATTCAGCTCAATGTGGTTTTATGTATGTTCAAAAGGGAAAAATTGACTTAAGAAACAATAGAATCACCTAGTTGCATAAACTCCCACTCGTGCAAGTCTGGAGAATCATGACTTAATGAAGAGGGTGGGATTATCATTAATTAGCCAAAGTCTGTAAAAGCACCAAAGGGCAGCACCTCAGCAGTGTGACTAGCTGTTGAACAATGGCAGGAAGTTGGTGTGCTGTTCAGTCTCTGGCACTTTGTGTTTGGTTCTGTGCTTTCAGCCATGCTGTTCCGAAGTGGAGTGATCTGCCCCAGAATCCTCAAGCTATGATGTTCCAGCAAACTGACCAGCGGTTTCAAAAGCCAGTTCAACAGCAAGCTAGTCAACGGTTTCCTCAGCAGGTTCAAAAGCCAGTTCAACAGCAAGCTAGTCAACAGTTTCCTCAGCAGGTCCAACAGCAAGCTAGTCAATGGTTTCCTCAGAAGGTTCAAAAGCCAGTTCAACAGCAAGCTAGTCAACAGTTTCAGCCTAAGCAGCCAGTGGCACAGGCAGAGCCCCTTGACAAATGTACGGTAGCTGATTATGAGCAGATTCAATGTGGACCACCTGGTATCAGCGGTGCTGAGTGTGCTGCTATCAACTGCTGCTTTAACGGACAGCAGTGTTACTATGGGAAGGCAGGTAAGAGTGTAGAGTCAGTGTAGAGGCATTCATGTTAAACTGATCCTCAGCAATAACCTGCTCTTGTAACTCGTTCCAGTGACTGTCCAGTGTATAAGAGATGGTCAGTTTGTGGTAGTGGTGGCTAGAGATGTTACGCTGCCTCGATTGAGCCTGGATTCAGTCCGTCTCCTGGGTGGAAGTGATCCAGCTTGCAGACCAGTGGGATCCACACCTTTCTTTGCTATATACCAGTTCCCTGTCACTGCATGTGGCACAAGCATGATGGCGAGTAGCTGCTCTTGGTTTTGTTCTGCATGGCTTAGAATGGATTGGATGCCAACAATGTTACTATTTGCAGGAGGACAGTGGATATGTGGTGTATGAAAACAGAATGACCTCCTCATATGAAGTGGGTATTGGACCACTTGGTTCCATTACAAGGGACAGCCATTTTGAGTAAGTGATGTACAGTATGCTTTCACATAAATGTGAATCATTGACAAATGCTACAAGCTCACTGTTTGTTGTCCAGGCTTCTCTTCCAGTGTAGGTACTCTGGTACCTCTGTGGAAGCTCTGGTTGTGGAGGTCAACACCGTTCCTCCACCTCCACCAGTAGCTGCTCCTGGACCCCTCAGGGTGGAGCTTAGACTGGCAAATGGTCAATGTATCACCAAAGGCTGTGCAGAAGGTAAGTGTTGGTCCCAAGTATGCCTAAAGCCTTTCTAAAACTCCAGTTTCTAGTTAAACACTGCATTCTTCCTCAGGGGACGAGGCGTACACGTCCTACTACAGTGATGCTGATTATCCAGTTACAAAACTCCTGCGGGAG
>FLSR01000169.1:130074-143070 GCA_900092035.1 Leuciscus waleckii
TTATGTGAACGATTAGGCAGGATGATTTTCACATCATTTTGAAGAAAAAACTCTAGGCGACAAAATGCATTATTCAGAAGTCTTATTGACACATATTTAGTATGTGTTTTGTGGCCTTATTTCAGAAATTTTCATTTTTAGTTTTTTCAATAACCATGCATAAACATTATTTTCTCAAAAATACAAACATGTACATACATGTTGCTCACAAATTATGGTAGCCCTGTTTGTGCTAAATAGAGTGTAATTATACCTTTGCCATTAATATGTTTTTAAGCAACTGAAAAAAGCACAAATGTAATGGCATGTCAGAACATCTCAAGGACCCCAAAAACACCTTAGACCCCAGAGGGTTAACCGTGCAGCCGACGAGTTCTCACGGCAGCAGGTGGTACCGGGAGAATGGAGACTCCATCCCTAGTTGGTCCAGCTGATATGGAGGAGCTTCGGGACCACACAGGTAGATCTGTTTGCCACCCTGGACACGTCCCACTGCCAGTTGTTCTACTCCCAGCCCGCTCGGGTTGAGAGCCCACTCCACTAGGAGTATCGCTTCTTCCTGTGTGCTGGCACATGGCGCCTCGCTGATAGATATCTGTAGAGCTGTGGGCTGAGCGACACCTAACACGTTTGCTAGGTTTTATAGCCTACGTGTTGAGCAGGTTTCTTCCTGTGTGCTCGCTTCAACCAGCCAGTAACACAGAAGTTCTTGCTCTAGTGTTGGCTTGCTGCGCCACTCCCCTCCACATGGTTGCGGATACGTTCTCTTTTTGCTTGAGTCGAGTCCCCCACTTAGGCGAACCCTGTTGAGTTCCTCCGCACCCCATTGACAGTCAAATGTTGCGGAGCGTCCGACGCCAGGCCCTAGTGCTCGTAGCTTGTGTAACTTGTGCTAGGCTGGGTTCCATATGTTGTGATCCCTGCGGCGATCCCATATGTGTATTCTTCCACGATCAGCTCCCTGTGGTGAGCCCATGTCTTTTCCTTGGCCCTGCCGTCACTGTCCGTTGTAGTCTCCCCCTCTCAGGCTGGAGTCACCCCAGTAACATTCCATATGTTGTGCTGCCCCTGACCGGCCAGTCCATATGTGTATTGTCCACATGTTACCTCCCTTTGGGCAGGATGTGGCCCTTGCAGCGTCCCTCTCTCCTGGAAAGGCCCGCTTTCCCAGAGTTATCGAAGAGTTCCACTGTATGGGTTATAACGGAACAGCAGTTTTACTCCCTCTACGCAGGCCTACCGCCCCAGTCAGTTGGGGGTCTGAGAGTCTTGCGTAGGGCGCTGGATGTGGCAGCAACTGTGCCTTTTTCCATAGGGATCCCAATTATGTCGGCACGTCGACGTAATGAAGACATAAGTTTAATCTCAAATCAATATCTCTTGACCCCATAATTATTTTTTGCGAAATGCTGTGTAATAAGTGGTATGACTGTATAGCGTATCCCTTAAATGTCCATCTAGTTTGAACTTGCCACACTAGCAACTGCTCTCTCTGCAGAAGCTTTGCGTTTAAAGAGCTAATAAATATTTCAATTCAGATATATATATTTTGTCTAAAAGTCTTATTGACGCATATTTAGTATGAGTTTTGTGGTCTTTTTCAATAACCACGCATAAACATTATTCTCTTAAAAATACAAACATCTACATACATGTTGCTCACATATTATGCTAGCCCTGTTTGTGCTATATAGAGTGAATTTACACCTTTGCCATTAACATGTTTATAAATAACTGAAAAAAGCACAAATGTCAGGGCATGTCAAAATACCCAAGGGCCCCAAAAACACATCAGACCCCAGAGGGTTAAGTACACTTAACAGTTTCATGCACTTTTAGTATTTAGTAATGTTAGTTCTAAATCGTAATCGAATTGAATCATGAGACCAGTGACGATCAAACAACTAATCTCGACAGTGCACTGAAGAAGAGGAAACACAAGACCACCTGCAAATTTTGCAACAAAACTATATTATGGGAATTTGGTGAAATTGTTATACCTATAGTAAATAAAATGGCCTAATTTGATCCTACAGTGTTGTTCCCCTGCATGTGCTTTTTGATCATTACAAATAATAATGCAAAATGATTATCTTAGAATAGAAAGATATGCTGTCTCTCGCAACACATATATTATCAATAGTTAAGAATGTGGTCTTGAAGAGGATTCTCTTTTGTCTGTCTTTATCTTGACTGTCTCATTTGGACTCGGTCTTGACTTTGACTCAAAACTCTTTGGACTAGACTTGACTTCGTCTTGACTAGTCCTGACAAAGGTGGACTTGACTACAGTCCTGTTGAAATATCTGAAATGCTTCCAATACAAATTTTCTGCAGAATAGATACATAATACCAACTGTGCTTTCTACAGTAGCTCTCTTATCTCTTCGACAGTGAGTTGACACACAAACCCGCATCCCCCCACTCACAATTTCGGCGTGGGAATGCGTGTAATATTACCGCAGATTTTGCGATCACAGCCAAAGAGTGGCAAATAAACCTGCCTCTCAGTACTAAATTGAGTCCTTTTTCGCTGCTTATTGCACTTAAACAGTCAAATACACACACAATATTGTCAAAATGTCAGACTTTGCAAGTATTCATATAAACACAGTCAGTTTTGTTTTAAGTGAACGTAAATAGCTGAGAAAGAAAATGCATGTGTAACAATATAATGGATCCGTGCATCAGGTCTTAACGTGACAGCAGCAGTAACGTGCAGTGATATCTTGTCATGGGTAGGCTTGCAATTCTGACTTTATAACATGCAATTGCGACTTCATTTCACGCAATTCTGACTTTATATCTCGCAATTATAACACGCAATTGCGACTTTATATCTTGCAATTCTGAGAAATAATGACAGAATTGCGAGATGTAAACTCGCAATTGTGAGATAAAAAGTCGCAATTATCTTTTAAAATGTTTTATTCTGTGGCGGAAACAAGCTTCCATACCTCCCATCCATCCTCCCTGACGCGTACCGTTACGGTAGGGCCGGCCCAGCTAAGGGATCATTTCTGTTAGTGTAGGCTGTTAATATTAGTTAAGCTAGTAGTTTTAGCTGTGGTATCAAAATTGGAATAGAGGATTGTGAATTTTCACTAAATGGTCATAACTGCATGTTTTTGTGTCATGACTGTACATTTTCATAAGCCATTGGCAGGTGTGGCAAAAAGTTAGTTTTAGGCCCTGCTTATAATATGAATAGTGCTCAACGTTAAGTATGAAGTAAATACATGATGATAATCTGGTTAAAAAGAATCACACACGAATTAAACAAAATATAAATTGACAAAAAAAGTGCAATAAACTAGACTCTTAAATTTAAATGATTGCAATTTATGAATGCTTTAGACTACACTCCTAGCCATGGTTTCTTTTAAAAGAAGACACTTAGGAGGTTTAGGTCAAGTAAAGCAATATAACTGAATTATTTTTTTATTTTTTTTAAGACATAAATTAAAATTTATTTTAAAGAAAATACTCTGCACTTTACTTGCAGTTTAAAACAAGCAAGTGTTGCCAGTAAAGAAGTTCTAAAGGTTCTATTTCATAGTTGTACACAAACATCAATGTGTGCCATGAAGAGTCGTTCATTTATGATTTCACTTTTCCAAAGCATATACGTGGCGAATGCTAATGGTAAAAATAATACCTATGGTAACTGCATAAACTGGTCTTGCATAAATAACATGTTATGGTGATGTATAATAATCAAGTCATGATGATGGTAGGTTTTAATTAGTCCAACATAGAATTGTCAACTTTATCATAAACATATTGTAATCTAGAGTAGGCTGAAAGAATGTTAATTGGCTAAACACGCAAAGTGCGCTCTATTTGAAATCACTAAAAGCTGTCACTTATCTCAGACTCACTTCATCACGATCTCACAAAGTTAAGTTTTAATCAATCAAGCTATCCACACTGCATAATTAATCTTTTATTTACAACGTGACTAAACTTTGTTAAAATGAGAGGATTCGCGAGCATGCAGAACACAGCACTGGACAAAAACTCAGTGTTTTGAGCGGTGAGTGGATTCTGACTAACTTGCACTTTTGATTGGCCACTGTGTTCAAGAAATCAACAGACATGTCTGTGATTGGCTTCAATGCGCAAACCCTTTGACGCTCTCCAGAGCGCAAACACAAATAGCGTTTGTAAATCAGTTTCTCCAATAGGATATCATCATAGTATTAACTTGAGGGTGCTCTTGCTTTTGTATGAGGGTGCTTAGCACCTTCTAGCACCACCGTAGAACCGGACCTGCCTCTTGTGCGGTGCCCACATTCACTTTGCACCCTAGGCATCCGCCTATGTCTCCTACGCCACGTGTCCGCCCTGATATTGTCTAACAGAGTTTTTTCTGCTGATATTTCAAGGTTTCTGTAGTAAGTAAAAGTAAGTATCTCTATATTAGATATTTCTGATTATTTTCTGATCAAGATCAACAGAGACTGCCGAAAGCTTTTAACTTTACCTTCTCTTCATGTGTTACTAGTACCTCCATGCCTCTGTTTTTATTCAAGTTTATTAAAGACTGGGTTGCGTGCGTAAAGTGGTTTCATGCAGTTTTGCTCCCACGTTTTGCCACTATCAGAAACTCTCTTGTCTTGCTACTATCTGCTTTTATTACAAATTGCACTTTGTTATCACTGGATACAGTCTTTTATTATTCAATTATGAAAACATGTTTTTTTAATCAGCCGCAGTGAATTGTAAATGAGTTGTGATAGTGACTGTGAAGGTAACAATGTGGCCTTGATGGATGCCCTACCTGGTTTATTTAACTGCATAAGTCTATTACTTTTACTGGATTTTAATGTAAATTTACATTTAAATGACAGTCTTTTTAGATGTTGTGATAGGTTTGTCATAGAAATGTTTATAAAAATTAAGTCATAGGACGAAGTTGTCTAAGTAGTGTCCACAACTTCGCACATAAATTAGTGTAAAGACCTGAGGACTGGTGTTCATATTTTCTGGTTCTGCTCAGAATAGTGTTGCTTTCGTCAACGAAAATTATGACTAAATATCGTCATCAACGAACCTTTATCACGTGTCGAAAACGAGACGAGACGCAACGTAAATGCTGGTCATGTGACGATAACTATAATTAAATGTATAATGCAATATTGTTGACGAATAAAAACGAGACTGAATGTGGTTTACAAAATAAAAACTATGCTAAAATGTCTCTTCATTTTCGTTGACCAAAACGAGACGAGACGAGACGAAATGTTATGACGTTATTTCGTATCGTTTAGTCGCATTATTATTATTTTGCAGTATTTCTGTTTCCCGTGTCTCACTTCAGGGGCTGTATATTTGTTCACAGCGACCCGTTTCAGTGCATGCCTCTTTAAGTGATAATGAGCAACGTCTCGTTATCATATCGCCTTAGTCATGGAAGAAAAGGTAATCAACGAATATTTTTCACCACTAACACTTTTAACACTACCTTGCATGGAGACAGACGGAGCCACAGACGCCACGGGCATGGGTGGCATCGACACGCCACCGAAGGAGCTGTAGCTGACGGAGGAGCCCACGCTGCAGGCCGGCTGAGCTCCCGATCCCGATCCCGGGGAGCCCTGCTCCGGGAGAGCCTGGGAGTTTTCCCACGCCTTACGAGCCGACTCCATCTGAGGGCCACAGAGAGACACTGATGAGGAACATGTTAGGGATGGGCACGAGCAATCGTGAGGACGGTATTCGGTCAGCGTTACCTTGAGCGTGAGGTCTGCGCTCGGGAAGCTGATGGGATTGAGGTTTATTCCCTGCTGAAGATGGTCTCTCCGGAGCATCGGGATGGCTTGAGTCAGGCCCGCCTGTGAACACACAACAATGACAGTATAAACGCTCAACGCTTCTTTACACAAGGCCAACAAGGTAGACACTGCTTTAGGAGCTAGGGGTGTGCGATACTGTCCATCCTTCTGTTCTGTCTCACAAATGAATTGTGTTGAATATCTGTCAGCTGTTAAATTTAACTACACAATTAGATAATACCAGTTTAGCTCAACCAATTACCAAGCAATGCTTCATTTTGTCCAGTCTGTGGTGTAGAAAGTTCGCCTTAGCAATTAAAGATAAAAAACACTTAAACAAAAGATGGTCAGGTCAAAGGCCCACATTTTTATACATTTTACTGGTAATCACTTTATGGAGAATTTTTGGGTATAATATGTCACAGTTTACTTTATTTTGCTATCCTCACTAACATAAATGAACTATAGTGTCCTGCACCCACTAGTAAAAAAATATCAAAAATTATATCTGGTGTCTGAATAATTTTTGGCTTGACTATATCTGACATTTTAATTTGTGTAGTTGTCACAAGGTTGTCCAGGTTGGATTTGTTGGATGTCAACGGAACGATGACATCACAGTGCTTTTGGAGTCATGCGATGACCTCATGCTTAGCAACAGCACAGCGCCCAGGCAAAATAAAGGGTGACATTTTAGAGAGAGCAGACCTCAGACCTCAGTGTGTTGGTGATGGACATTTTGGGAGCACACAAAGGGAGGAAATATCCTGACCCTTGCGGTAGGGGACGGTGCCGAACCGGCAGGAAGGGGCGGAGCATATGAGCCGCCACTCGCTTCCTATGCTATTTATCTGATTGTTTTTCCCCAATGCCGGCGATGGGCCCTGCAGCTGGGCAACGCAGCTCAAGAACACTGGCACTGCGTCAAACACACACTCGCACAAAAACACAAGCCCCAGCTAGCAAACATGCCGTCAAAGCAGACAGGAACAAACACTCCCTAAAAACAAAAAACCTGGATCCAGAAACATCAGAGCAGAAGTTCAGAGTGCAAAACAATCCAGTTCCAGAAGTAAAATCCAATTCGTTTTCTAGTCAGACAAACCGATTTTAGCATGTAAATAACATATTAATGAAATTATGACGTCAATGTTTTCATATTTCTATAAAACTGTTTAATAGCCGAATGCCCATCAAATTCATTCACAGTAAATTAAAAACGTACTTTTAATCAATGGCTGTAAAGGCCCATTCACACTAAGAATGAACGATACAACTAAAGTCTAATTTTCTGAGAATTGGGAAGTCAACACAACTATAAGACACAGATTAATGATATCATCCTGCTGATGAATGATAAAAACATCGGCAGCCAATCAGAATCCACCAGAATTTAAAGAGCTGACGAAACAAAACTGCATCGTTACCTACGTTATCGTGCATTGCTGAACGATAATATAGTTCTAGCTGTGAATGGACCTTAAGTCAAAAAGTTTTATATTGTACCATATTTTCGTTCAGTAATGTCATTCACAATGTTTCATATAAGAACTTATGATTTTCAAACACTTTTTTGCTTCTAATCTTGTTCTCTCTTTTCTAATTCTGTTCTCTTCAATGATTCATCTCTGAGCTGGTTGGTTTGGTTCATGACTCAGAACTATAGGAAAATAGGTTTACTTCTGAAACCAAAGGCACAGAAAGTGTATCACTAACCACATTTACATGCAACCAAATAGTCTGTTTGGATTGATGGCTCGATCGGACTGAAAAGGCTTTGTGTAAATGTCTCAAATCCATCTGACTGAGCTCGATACCAATGAAGGGATGGCGTAGACCTGGAATAATACAATCAATAAGAAAAAAATGAGTGTGTAAATGCTTGAATCTGACGGTTTTCTCAATAGAATAAAAAAAATACCTTGTGCAGTGGCTTATGTTTATGTACTTCATGGGTATTATGAACTGGTCAGTGCAATAAGAGACTGAATATTGAAAGCTCTACTGACATATATGTCAGCTGTTTTAGACAGCCATCAAGACAAAAATGGCAATTTTCGGCCACTTGTGGACATTATTGTAGTGGCTTTTGCTGCATTTATGGCATGTCATAATTACCATAATTATGAGATGACAACACGTGGCTACTCTACATTTACTCTGAGCTGTGAAATTAGCCGTTTCTTCATCAACACTAACAACGCCAATGTGAATCTGCAGCAGTCAGGAGCTCTCAGAAAATTCACTCTACAAGTTGTAAGCACGAGTTCTACGAGGATTTGAACGCTTTTTACAAGTCGGAATCTTTTCTAATTACGGTAATTACGACAGCGTGAACCCACCTTTTCTCAGGTTCTCAATGCGAAAGTTGTGTTCGGAATATAAAATATGTGAATCGGATTGCAACGTTAGTGCTCATATAAACAGAACTTTGAAGGTTCAGTAAAAGCGATTTCTGAGAATCATTATTAAACACTGTTAATATTTGAAATCAACCCAAACAAACACACCCCCCCCCTTCATTGCTCCGGCCCCAAAATGCATGGAAACGCAATGCAAGAGTGGATGTCTCTTTATCATAGCAGAAGCAAAATGAAGCTGTGAAAAATATACAAGTTGGCTGACTCAAAACCAGTGTTACTCACGTATGGGGCAGAAACAACACAACCTTGGCGTCCGTTGTCAGGCCTTCCCGCTTCAGTCTCTCCGGGACTGAAAAGCTTGTCTAATATTAATGCGAGTCCTAAAGCTCTTGCCTGATCATAACCCTTCTTTTTCCAGTGATATTCCTCTGAGCTTTTCTCTTTCGTAATGTCTCTTTGCCAGTTTGTTCACACTTGCCATGTTTGGTTGGATTAAAACGAACTCTGGTGCGATTGCTCTGTTAGTGCGGTTCACTTGAATAAGTGTGAACGCTGCGATCCGAACCCTGGTGCCACTAAACAAGATGGGTCTCGCTCCGCTTCCAAACGAACTCTGGTGTGGTTCGACTGAAATATGAACACAACACGGACCAAAGACATGTAAACGACCATTAAGCGTTATCTGTTTTTTCGCGATGTTGCCCATCACAGTTCGGTAGAGGGATTCCTGACGCTGTTTTGACTAATTTACAGAATTAAAAAGCTCTTCATTAGTTCTCAGCTGGTCAAAATACCATTATACTGTATGTAGGCTACGCACATACAGCGAGCGCATTTAGCTCAGAACACAGCATTGTTTTGGATGTTCGGTAAGTTCTGTCTTGAACGTAATAAAAGCCGACCAATCAGGTTGTGAACATATCACTATGCCTTTAGGTTCGGTGTCTTTAGGTTCTATGTTAAAACAACAGTGTGACTACTAAGAGGACCAAGACAACACGTTTATTGATTTTTTTGGTCCGGACCAATCGAAACAAGCAGACCGAACTACATGTGTGAACACACCCTTAATGACTGCCATAAACTGTATCACTAGTTGGATAAAAGTTAAAAGTTAAACTCCACAATTGTATAACTGAGATGATTGTATAAGTGACACTCTTGTATCTCTATAACTGATTGTATAACTGACACTCTTGTATAACTGACATAACAGCCGTGGTGGTTATAAAGAGCTTTTCCCACTCTTCCCCACTTGCAACTGACAAGATGAAGGTCCTAGAGGGATTTCTTTCTTTAGGTTTGTTGACTGTTTTTTTGAGCTCCTGTAATGCAAAGCAACAGAAGTTCAGGATTCCTTTCCATCAGAAATCAGCTTCTGCAATCTCATACCAGAAGGTCTGGGAGAAATTCAGAAGTCAAAGCGAAGCTGAGCGCGATGAGTTTCTGAGTGGCTCGTTCCCAGTTGATTTTGAATGGTCCGTCTCCAGTGAGAGTTTCAAAGTGGAGGGTGGATGGGCTGAACACGGGAAGGGTGAGACCATTTGGGATCGTTTTAGCCATGAGGGCCATGTCTTTGACAAACAGACCACTGATTTGGCCTGTGATAGTTATCATAAGGTGGACTATGATGCGTATCTGCTTAGGGGAATGATGGCACCTAATTATCAGTTCTCAATTTCCTGGGCTCGCATTTTCCCCACTGGACACAGAGAAAGTTTGGTTGAAGAGGGGGTTGCTTATTATGACAAGATGATTAACACACTTCTACAATCCGGCATCGAACCTACTGTTACCCTGCATCATTGGGAGCTTCCCCAAGCTCTGCAGGACTCAGGAGGCTGGGTTAATGACTCTATTGTGGAAGCTTTCAAAGAATTTTCGGACTTGTGCTTCTCTCGTTATGGAGACAGAGTCAAAACATGGATCACTTTCGGCAGCCCCTGGGTAGTGAGCAACTTGGGGTATGGAACAGGGGAACATCCCCCAAGTATGAAAGACCCAATAATAGCCTCTTACAAGGTGTGTTTGTCAATCAGAAAAAGTACCATCTATTTTATGATTTTATAAAGTATATATTGGCAATGCTTTGCTTGTTTTCACAGGTGACGCACAATGTTCTGAAATCTCATGCTGAAGCCTGGCATATTTATAATGATAATTACAGGAAACTGTACAATGGAAAAGTGGGCATTGCTCTTAACTCCGATTGGGCAGAGCCAAGGAATCCCGTAAGTGATCAGGATGTTGCAGCAGCTGAGCGTTATTTGAACTTCAAGCTGGGCTGGTTTGCTCACCCCATATTTGTAGATGGTGACTATCCAGCCGTGCTGAAGAAACAAATAGAGAAAAAGAAAGGTGAGTGTGGTAAAGAGCTGGCAAGACTCCCCGTCTTCACTGAGGCAGATAAACAAAGAATCCGAGGCACAGCTGATTTCTTCGGACTTCATCACTACACTTCCCGACTGATTAGTGAGAGCTTGGGTAGATGTGACGCTGGACCCAATAATGTTGGGGACTTCGAGGCTTATGCGGACCCCACATGGCCCTCCACAGCTTCTGACCAGATCCAGTCTGTTCCATGGGGGCTTCGGCGGTTATTGAACTACATTTATTTAGAGTACACATCCATCACAAAGGTGCCCATCTATATCACAGGGAACGGAATGCCAACTGAGAACTATGGTGATCTGCTCAATGACATTCAGCGTGTCGACTATCTCAAAGCTTACATTAATGAAGCTATGAAAGGTCAGTATTTTAAGAGAACTGGTCAGTGTTTAAAACGAAGACCATGTTAGTCTTTTTAGAGATAACAGGTCAGTCTGTGTGAAATCAGAGGGTTAGTGCATGGCCTAAAACCAAGGTCTGTAATATATTTATTGAAGAAGAAGATTTTGAACTGTAAATAATGAATTCTTCAGGGAGCTGAAAATATCTGGAAATGTTAGAATCTGCAATAATTTTACCAACAACAAAGCAGCAAGCTATGAACAAACAGGGGGGGATTTGTTCATAGCCTTTTTGGATTTGACACCTTAAAGCAATCCTCTACCAATTTAACAAAACCTTTGCCAAACCTTAACATTAGACTACAGTATTACAAGATCACTATCTAAAGTCCATTAACTACTTTTTTATGTCTAAACAGCTGTGCATTTGGATGATGTTGTCGTCCAGAGGTTTACAGTCCAGTCTCTTATGGATGGTTTTGAGGGTCCCCAAGGCTACAGTCAACGATTTGGATTGCACTATGTGAACTTTGAAGATCCTGACAGGCCAAGAATCCCCAAAGCATCAGCATATTACTATTCAAAGGTGATTGAGCATAATGGATTTGCTGAGACTCCAGCAAGCTCTAAGATGCAAATCTATGGAAATAAAATTGAGATCACAAAACTTCCTAGTCTGCCACCATCTGAAGTTCCTTCAAAATCCAAGGTTGTTTGGGAAAAGTTCTCCCCTCAGACCAAGTTTGAGAGACAGCTTTATCACTATGGAACATTTCCAGAGGGATTCCATTGGGGTGTCTCATCTTCAGCATACCAGGTTGAAGGTGGCTGGAATGCAGATGGAAAAGGACCAAGTGTTTGGGATACTTTCACTCAAAAACCTGGTATGATCCCAAACAATGACAATGGTGATGTTGCATGTGACAGCTACAATAAAATAGATGAGGATCTATACATGTTGAGAGCCCTAAAATTGAAGACTTATAGATTCTCCTTGTCATGGTCTCGAATTTTTCCCAGTGGGAAAAAATCTTCTCTTAACCAGAAGGGTGTGGACTACTACAACAGGCTCATTGATGGTCTCTTGGCAAACAATATCACACCCATGGTGACTCTCTACCATTGGGACCTGCCACAGGCTTTACAGAACATCAACGGTTGGGACAACCCTGAATTGATTAACATATTCAATGAATATTGTGACTTCTGTTATGCGACATTTGGAAACAGGGTGAAGTTTTGGATCACATTTAATGAACCCCAGACAATTGCATGGTCCGGATATGGACTAGGTCTGATTCCACCTAACGTAAACCAACCTGGAGATGCTCCATACAGGGTTGCACACAACCTCCTGAAAGCTCATGCACAAGCTTATCACACCTATGATGAGAAATACAGGGCATCGCAAGGAGGTCTGGTATCCATTAGTCTAAACGCTGAATGGGCAGAACCCCTGGACATCAACATCCCTCGAGAGGTGGTGGCAGCTGATCGAGCCCTTCAGTTCCAACTAGGCTGGTTTGCACATCCCATATTTAAAAATGGTGACTACCCTGACGCCATGAAGTGGCAGATTGGCAACAAAAGTGAACTTCAAGGCTTGACAGAATCCCGCCTGCCTTCTTTTACTGACGAAGACAAAGCCTTTATCCAAGGAACAGCTGATGTATTCTGCATTAACACATACACAACCAAAGTCGTGCGCCATGTGACCAGCATACTTGATGTTGAGTCTTATCAAACTGACCAGGACGTTGACAAGAACTTTCCAGATGGCTCTGAAAATACTGCCGTTAATGACCAGAAGGCTGTTTCTTGGGGACTCAGGAGACTTCTTAACTGGTTAAAGGAAGAGTATGGAGACCCTGAGATTTATATAACAGAAAATGGTGTAGCTACAGTCCCTGCCATGACGGTTGATGACACTGATCGAATATTCTTTCTTAAGACCTACGTTGATGAGGCTCTTAAAGGTATGTTAACTATAGTTCTCATTCATGACAGTGCATACACACGTATTTGTTTGCTTATAAAGGTTTTTATGCTGAAATCATGAAATACATTTCATATGTATACATATACAGTATATGATAATATGATTGTGTGTATATATATATATAA
>FLSR01000169.1:143462-162401 GCA_900092035.1 Leuciscus waleckii
TATATGAAAATGTTAGATTCTGCAATAATTTTACAGACCTTAGTTTTAGGTCACCAACAACATCAGATTTGACACTGACTGACCATAAAACAATCTTCTACCAATGTAACAAAACCCTTGCCAAACCTTAACATCCAAACTTTATATAGTAATAAAATATCACTATCTACTAACTACTTCTTTCTACTACAGCTGTGCATTTGGATGGTGTTGTCATCCAGAGGTTTACAGTCCAGTCTCTGATGGATGGTTTTGAGGGTCCTCAAGGCTACAGTCAACGATTTGGATTGCACTATGTGAACTTTGAAGATCCTGACAGGCCAAGAATCCCCAAAGCATCAGCATATTACTATTCAAAGGTGATTGAGCATAATGGATTTGCAAGCTCCAAGATGCAAATCTATGGAAATAAAATTGAGAGCACAAAACTTCCTAGTCTACCACCATCTGAAGTTCCTTCAAAATCCAAGGTTGTTTGGGAAAAGTTCTCCCCTCAAACCAAGTTTGAGAGACAGCTTTATCACTATGGAACATTTCCAGAGGGATTCCAGTGGGGTGTCTCTTCTTCAGCATATCAGGTTGAAGGTGGCTGGAATGCAGATGGAAAAGGACCAAGTGTTTGGGATACTTTCACTCAAAAACCTGGTATGATCCCAAACAATGACAATGGTGATGTTGCATGTGACAGCTACAATAAAATAGATGAGGATCTATACATGTTGAGAGCCCTAAAATTGAAGACTTATAGATTCTCCTTGTCATGGTCTCGAATTTTTCCCAGTGGGAAAAAATCTTCTCTTAACCAGAAGGGTGTGGACTACTACAACAGGCTCATTGATGGTCTCTTGGCAAACAATATCACACCCATGGTGACTCTCTACCATTGGGACCTGCCACAGGCTTTACAGAACATCAACGGTTGGGACAACCCCGAATTAATTAACATATTCAATGAATATTGTGACTTCTGTTATGCAACATTTGGAGACAGAGTGAAGTTTTGGATCACATTTAATGAACCCCAGACAATTGCATGGTCCGGATATGGACTAGGTCTGATTCCACCTAACGTAAACCAACCTGGAGATGCTCCATACAGGGTTGCACACAACCTCCTGAAAGCTCATGCACAAGCTTATCACACCTATGATGAGAAATACAGGGCATCGCAAGGAGGTCTGGTATCCATTAGTCTAAACGCTGAATGGGCAGAACCCCTGGACGTCAACATCCCTCGAGAGGTGGTGGCAGCTGATCGAGCCCTTCAGTTCCAACTAGGCTGGTTTGCACATCCCATATTTAAAAATGGTGACTACCCTGACGCCATGAAGTGGCAGATTGGCAACAAAAGTGAACTTCAAGGCTTGACAGAATCCCGCCTGCCTTCTTTTACTGACGAAGACAAAGCCTTTATCCAAGGAACAGCTGATGTATTCTGCATTAACACATACACAACCAAAGTCGTGCGCCATGTGACCAGCATACTTGATGTTGAGTCTTATCAGACTGACCAGGACGTTGACAAGAACTTTCCAGATGGCTCTGAAAATACTGCCGTTAATGACCAGAAGGCTGTTTCTTGGGGACTCAGGAGACTTCTTAACTGGTTAAAGGAAGAGTATGGAGACCCTGAGATTTATGTAACGGAAAATGGTGTGGCTACAGGCACTGCCATAACGGTTGATGATACTGATCGAATATTCTTCCTGAAGACTTATGTTGATGAGGCTCTTAAAGGTATGTTAACAATGGTTATCTTTCTCTAACAGTGCATACATATGTATTTTTATATGTAAAAAAATATAATATTATAAGAATATTTTATATTCTAACTACATTTTATTGTATTGTTTTTGTTCTTCTAAAAAATATTTGTTATTAGAAGTATAAATGGAATAACTGTACAAAAGTATGAATTTTTTCTGACAACAAATAAAAATGATGCTGTATAGAGTGACAAACTTGCTTTGTGCAAACATCATGCTTGTTCCAAGGCGAGGTCGTATGAAAAGCCCTTACCTGGGTATATTTTATGCAAATTACTAGATGTGTGAACACACTCCCACATTTAGAATAATCCAGATTCAGCAACATATTAACGAACGAGTGTAAAAACAAAGTTATTCCTGTTAATCCTGGGGGAATTTTGCATAAACATTTTCTGCGCTCATAAATACACAAATTGTACAAAATTAATAATGAATGAGGCTTAATGTTTAGTGTTAAATTGTTCATTTGACGCACATTTACCATGTATTCACTTTTTAGCACACAACTTGGATGGAGTACGCATTAAGGGTTACATTGCTAGCTCTCTAATGGACTCCTTTGAGTGGCTGAATGGCTATACTGTTGGGTATGGACTTCACCATGTGAACTTTCAACTTTCAAATCGGCCGAGAACTCCAAAACGCTCAGCTCACCTCTACTTTGATATAATAAGAAATAATGGCTTTCCACTGACAGTGGAGGAAGAAATGTTATATGGACATTTTCCAGAGGGATTTATGTGGAGCACAGCAACAGCTGCATATCAGGTACAATCCATTTTAACAAATTAAATTTTTAATCATATTTTATATATATTTTTAAATCATATATTTGCTTAAAATTATATATGTTTCATGTTATGCTTTAACACCACAGATAGAGGGAGCCTGGAGAACAGATGGAAAAGGTCTCAGTATTTGGGACAAATATACACACACTCCCTCAAGAATAGCTAATGACGACAATGGTGACATTGCCTGTGACAGCTACAACAGGATCGCTGATGATGTCGATAATGTAAAAAAACTGAGGGTCGGCCACTACCGGATGTCTGTTGCATGGCCCAGAATTATGCCAGATGGAACAAACAGGAAAATTAATGAAGCTGGACTCAACTACTATAATAGGCTTGTGGATGCACTTTTGGCAGCTAATATCCAGCCACAGGTAGACAATTTTTTTAAATAATTTGCATGCTAGAAATGCACTCTGTCAAAATTTTGTAAAATTATTTTGGCTACCAGTCTATTAATCATTTTGATCTGGCAGGTGACCTTGTACCACTGGGATCTCCCACAAGCACTCCAGGATGTTGGTGGCTGGGAGAATGAAACTATTGTCGATAGGTTCAGAGACTATGCTGATGTTGTGTTTAACAGTCTGGGGGACAGAGTAAAGTTCTGGATTACTTTAAATGAACCCCTCAATGTTGCTTTGGCAGGATATGGCCATGGAACTATGGCACCAGGTATCATTCGCCATTAAAATTATACTTTTATTTTTTTTTAAATGTAATTAAGCCCACCAATTTCTGTGTTCACAGCTAATAATGCAAAATAAGGTTTTTGATGATGGTCTATCTGTGTCCAGGTATAAATTCCAGACCGGCCACTGCACCATATGTTGCGGCACACAACCTCATCAAGGCTCATGCTGAGGCCTGGCATCTGTATAATGACAAGTATCGTGCAAAATATGGTGGCCTTATCAGCATCACTCTAAACTCTGACTGGGCTGAACCAAGAAACCCATACAAACAGGAAGACGTGGATGCTGCCGTGCGTTATCTTCAGGTACAGATTTGTGATTCATATACGAACAGTGTGTAACCATGTGCATAAATCCACAATAAGCCACTCCTCTTCTTGAAACAGTTCATGCTGGGTTGGTTTGCTCATCCTGTGTTCAATGGAGATTACAGTGATATAATGAAAGACAGAATTCGAGAGAGAAGTTTAGCGGCTGGTCGACCTCAATCAAGGTAATTCATATGTTATTTTCTTTGTGAGGAATTTAAAGCTTTGTATTAAAAAGTTTTCACATTTGCATTTCACATCTATCAGGCTTCCAGAATTTACCCCTGCTGAAGTAGCGAGGATTAATGGTACTTATGATTATTTTGGATTCAACCACTACACTTCTGTCTTAACCCATTACTTGGACTACAAAGACTACGAGGACTATGATGCAGACAGGTAGCCTTTTAGTTTTATTCAGCAAAGTCATTCTGTGTCAGGTCCAATTTGTTTAAAACCTACATCAATGTTTATTATGTCAAGTCAGATTTATTTGTATAGCACTTTTTACAGTACACATTGTTTCAAAGCAGCTTTACAGAAAATTATAGTGTTCATGAATAAAATATCTTTATGTCTTAGACACATTTAGAAGATTATGGCTGTGCGATAATATAGTTTACATTTTGTAAAGATATTATAACGCAGTTGAGATTTCCTATATAATATATATTGCAGATATATATTATGAGCAGATATTATATATTATAAGTGAGCAGATATGCATACAATGTATGTATGCAGATAAAGTTTGGCAATAATATAGTTACATACTGCAATAAAATGTTAAATTATGTTGCCATCTATTCCAGGGGTGTAGGAGTTGTATCAGATCGTACATGGCTGGAATCTGGATCCTTCTGGTTGAAAGTAAATCCTGCGGGATTCCGAAAAATTCTGAAGTTCATTAAAGATGAGTATGGAAACCCTGCTGTTTACATAACAGAGAATGGTGTATCAGAAAGAGGGCCAATAGATCTGAATGATGTCCCCCGTATCCACTACTATAATACCTATATCAATCAGGCCCTGAAAGGTAATCAGATCGAAAAGGACAGCATTAAACAAAAGATTTCTGTGATGCTTTTCCATGCATTATTAATATTATTGTTTGTTTTCAGCGTGCTTGCTGGATGGTGTGGACATCCGTGGCTACACTGCCTGGTCACTAATGGACAATGTGGAATGGGCGGCGGGTTTTGAAGAAAGATTTGGCTTTTTCTATGTAAATCGATCAGATCCCAGTTTACCACGTATTCCTAAGGAATCTGTCTGGAGCTATGCTAAAATAGTGTCCTGCAATGGCTTCATTAGCCCAGGAGAAAGTCCCCATAAATGTCAGATCCTTGAACCTGAAGGTACAATAAATCTATCTATCTATATATACATGTCTGTCTGTCTGCTTGTCTGTCTATAAATAACTGAGTCTTTTCTGGTTTACAGAGACGAATCCTGCACCACCTCCTGGTGAAGAGCTGTTTTTGGAAGTGTCAGGTCCTGATGCTGATACAAGAAACAAAAAACGTCCAGTAGAGGAACACATTAACCTTGATAAAACGGACAATTTCTGAACATGTGCTTTAAAAGTCTTAATATACATACATATATAGAAATCTATATTTAATTACTTAAATTTACAGGTTGTGTAAATATAATTAAGTGAAAAATTATGTAATTCATAAAGCTGTTTTTATTTCATTCTGAATTCTGCATTTCAAAGGTTTTATTTCAGACTTACAAAACAAGAAATTATTCTTTACATAATCAAATATTACTGGTAACTTCAACATTAACGTGTGATTAGTATGTATGTTGTATTGGGATTTTATGATTAACTGTATTTTATGTTGTTTAAATGTATATGCTTCTACTAGCATTAGCTTATGGACGTGCCCTATTTTACATTTAAAAATGCCTTGTGTCTTAACAGATATGTTTGGGCTTTATTTGAGTCCATATATGTTTAATTGTATAAATAAAAATAAAAGAACTACAAATAATTTGCATCTTTGGTTTTTGTACCTGTGGTGTAAAGAAATAAGGATGTGTATGTTACCTTAGTGTATGTTTATTCATATTTTAGTTAATGATTTGTAAGTGCATTATTGTGTCATTACTTTATTTTGAAGGGCACATCATACTTAACTCATTATTAACCATACACTAACATCATCTCATTGCTTGTTAATGCATTACTTTACTTGAGGGCGCACGGACCAATCACAGCTCATGACAAGGAGCCCACCCCCTCCCCATACAGCTGTGATCCACAAAACGGCATTTTAAAGGAACACACTGACTTTTTGGCACTTTAGATTATTCACCGTATCCCCCAGAGTTTTCATCTCTGTGCGTGCCGTAACTCTGTCTGACGCACCATACTTCCTGCATTCCTGTGATCGACTTGCTTCAGCTATATCGAAGCTAACGCCGGTCAGACCGGATGTGCTTTTATCCTTTCCTGGTCGTGACGTCATCCGCCCATGACGTTCACTCTTGCCATTGGACTAGTTGACATACGTGCTTCAGACGCAATCACGCAGGGGCGTTCCCAAAGCGTCGTCGACGCAGCTTCTCGTTCCCTTCTCAGGGAACTAGGGTTACAGTCGTAACCTGAGACGTTTTTTGATTCTTTTGTTTGTGTATTTTTTTTATATATTAATCTATTCATATTTGTTAATATGAATTTTTTTTAACAGTCCAAGCATACATACAGGCCTATAGAATGGTGCGTAAAACTATTTCATAAGGAAAAACCTGTACATAATAAATCAGCTCCATAATGATGATCAAAGGCTTAGGGCGTTTCATTTAAACACATTTCAAGGGTTCCGCCAGGAGTGGGCCTCTGCAACATAAGCATTGACATACATCCGAGTGAACGAGACAGAGGGAAGTTAGCGAGGGAAAGGCATAACAAATATGAGGGCTGCGTTCAAAACCACATACTCACTGAGTCACTGAGTAGGAACTTAATTTCAATAAGTACGTACTTCACGAGCGCTAAAAGAGTAGGTACTATATAGCCTGATCTCGTTAAGTATGCGAACCGGACATCTGCCATTTTGACGTTATCATGCGACTTACGACGCATTATCACAAGCAAGAGCAACAACTTAAAAGATATGAGCGACATGTTTAATTCATCATCTGTAAATATCTTGATATTGATGAAATTTGCTTGTTTTGTGGTCTTGATGAAGAAACTGCTGCCCATTTATTTTGTGAATACATTTAGGGTTGATTTAAGTTCTTATATTTTAAACCCTACTAATGTGACCCAGTTTTATCCTTAACGATATTATTTTTATTACGAAAACCCAAAATCGTTATCTCTTGAATATGATAATTTCATAAAAATTATTGTTTTATTTTACAGTACATCCACAATTTTTCACCGACAAGCAAAAGTGGCTTAAATCTCCGGTTTTCCTTTTTCTTGTTAAATTTACCTCTCGTTTCATCCCTCAGGCTTATGTATTATGATGAATTATTTAAAGTTATAAAACCTTGTCATTGTTCTTTTTTCCTGTTTATAAAATCTCATATTATGATGTATGCAAACACATGATATTTATGTGTTCTTTTTTTTGTTATTATGATCGTTCATTGTTAAATATACAATCATTTCCCTGTATTGTATGTTTCCAAGTTCGGCAATAAAAAAAATATATGAGCGACAGGTGCTCTAACGCCTCATAGCATCAGTAACTCGACAGCCCTACCTAGAATGGTTTTCCACAGCGTTTGTAATGTTTGTAATGTCTGCACAATAATAATAATAATAATTCGTTACATTTATACAGCGCTTTTTCTGAGACCTCAAAGCGCTTTACATAGATGGGGGAATCTCCTCAACCACCACCATGTGAGCATCCACTTGGATGATGCGACGGCAGCCATATTGCGCCAGAACGCCCACCACACACCAGCTTACTGGTGGAGAGGAGACAGTGATGAAGCCAATCAGTATATATGGGGATGATTAGGAGGCCAACAAAGGAGACGGGCAGCTGCTCGAAGATCTCGCCTTTGGAGAAGACAGTTGATTTTATACAAAAAAAATGTAAGTATCACTCCTTAAAAAAATGTAAACTTACACACAATAATAATAATGATAAATGCTGACCAATACTTCATTATATTACTTTTTTTTAATTTTTTTACTGAAAATATAATTTAATAAAACAAGCAAAATGCAGTTTGTTTTGTCATTTGACATAGCTATGCATGAATACACACTAGAGAAATGCAGTGAACACATCTACATTTTCAGTCAAGCAATGAATTAATGCATAAAGTAATTAATTATATTTTATTTACTGAAAACAATAAGAAACATGAATAAATTAGTAAAAGAACGAATAAAAGTAATGCAAAGAAGAATGCATATACAAGCCAACAACACATGAAACAAAGCTTTATTCAAACTATAATCATGTATTTACAGGCGATGAACCCCACATCCTACTGCCATCTCAACACAGCGGTTCGCATTCTGTGGCTTTATTCTGGTGAATCAGCTGACCTCCAGAGGTGAGCCATGCCTTTGTGCCGGAGGTTGTTGCTGTGTTGTGTTCTGCACTTCACAATCTGAGGCAATAAGGGCAGGTGGAGTGATGGAGGGTCTCATCCAAGGCTCATCTGCGATACTTATAGAATATTTTCCCGTCAGATATAAATAGAAATTTAAAATAAGCGTCTTTAAGATGTATATGGTTTATGTAAATCCCGTTGAAATACTAAACGTGTGCTTACTGCAGCTCCCGATAGTGGCAAAAATTCTATTAAAGCATCATCACTGCGTAAGAGACACTCTGAATCAAATAGTCTTTTAAAAAGTATTTATTCTTGCAAGAATAGGCCAGCCACACAGAAGTTATGCTGGGAGTAGTGAGACACAAGGCCCTTCCCAAGGCCTTTCTTCGGCAGGCTTCTTTCCCTGCATTCCACAGATAAGAGACCATTGTTACATAAGTTTCTATTTATCACTTAGCTGACACTAAGAACCACCAAATGTCAATACTAGGGTCAAAGGTCCTGTCCCATATGTTTCTACAGTGTCACACTCAGCCACTTCCACAGGTATGCAAACATACATATATCTCCTGTTCACATACCACAATATGAACATAGATACATGTGACTCACATTACAGTATCTGTTGAAGATCAATGAAAATCAAATTTTTTTCCATTATACTATACATAATAAAAAAAATTTTTACAGCAAAATCACAACTATACTATACTGTCTAACGTCTTTACACCTTCAACAATTCAACAGTTTACTCTACAGTAGTTCAACACATGCGATTATTACACAAGGAACCGTGTTTACTCACATTTGAAAACAACCGCGTCGCTGATCTCTGCGATATTTGATAATGACGTATCCTCTCCCGTGGCCTCCTGGGATAGAAAAGTATCCATCCATGAGCTCTTCAGAATCTGGGCAGAAGCAGTAAGCCATCCGGGAACTTCTCGCCTACTCTTTTATGAGTACTGAGGTTTCGGACGTACTACTCCTTTCACGTATTTTGTCATTGTGTCAAATACTTAATCAGGAAAATCTCATCAATAATGGGGGGAAAGTTAAATACAACTAAGAGACTTTCTACACTGGCAGTTTAGTTCGGAATGGGGCAGGGTTTGCAGGAAAACTTGGTATGTGAAAGCTGTCATGTGGACCCGGGTGCGCACCGAGGTACCGAACCTGAGACTACCTGAACGAGGTGGTCTGAGTTTGGTTGCACTCGAACTGTGCCACGATTCATGTGAATGTGAAAGCAACTCGACTCAGGTGCGCACTTGTTCAGGAAGTAATGTAACCTGCGCATGCGTTTTAGCCGATTACAATATATTTAGTTCAATAAAACACACATAAGACGTGATAGTGTTGATGATTTACCTTGAATAAGAGCAAGAATGAGCCTGATACAAGGGACATTAATGGCCCGTTTCCACCGAGCAGTACAGTACAGTACAGTATGATTACTGTAAACCCTGGTCCGGCTTGCGTTTCCACCACCAACAGTACCCTTACTGATAGATTTATTTTAAACGCACCTGACCTAAGTCTACCTGGGTCTCGTCTACAGTCAACGTTAGTTTTTCTGGGTCTCGTCTAAAATCGACATCCCTGAACGTCTACAGTCGACGTTAGTTTATCTAGGTCTTGTCTGCGATCGACGTCCTCGTTCAATAATATTTATACTCTAGCGCGTCCCCTAACTTGCTGCGCAGCAATAATAACCGACAGACTTCAGATAATGCCTTCGAACATGCTTTAATCACAGCTGGAGGATCTCTGACAAATTTCAGAAAGAATCCCACCAGCAAAAGGAATACAACAGTTTTTATAGAATAGGAGCATGGCAAAAATGACATGAAACATTACATAATTTCCCTACAATTTGATTGGTTCTGCCTATGTAAACCCTTCTGTTACTAGGTAGGAGAAAACTTAGACCTCAAATCATTAGAAAAAATAATAGAGAAAAGGGTTAAGAGTTCAGTTGATTACTCAATATGTCATGAAACTATTCTGGACAGTATATTTTTTATATTTGTCAAAGTCAGCACTTCAGAATTGGACACAATATTCAGAGGACATTTTGTTCAAGTGTTAGAATGTTAGGCCTGAAAAAGGGAAGTAAGGTTTAGATGTTAGAATCATGGTTAGTTTAAAAGATAGTTTACCATCTTATCTATTAAAAATCCATCACAATAGACAAGTAAAGTAGTAATGGCACCTCATGTTGTCTTTCCCCTTGTAGCATGCGCAAGTGACGATTCTCTGTCAACCAATCAACATGCCCCACGAAGAGGACACAACCAAAAAGTTTGAGAACCACTACATTAAGGCAAAAAGGCCATGTGAAATCCGATTATATCACAAAAGCAGATAAAATGTCAAAATACAAAAGATGCATATAAAAGCACATGTTTTAGGCATGTCACTGTTTAGTGGTATCTGATATGGTCCACATTTAAAAGGGGATGTGAACCTGAGATTGAGATTTTATGGTGTCATTCTAAACTGCAGAACCATTTAGAAGTATAAAAAAATAAAATAAAAAAAAAACACACAAATAGGGTCAAACGTAGGCATGACTTTTCAGGTGTATCTGTAAATGATGGAATTCTTTTATTACACGGATCACAATTAAGGTGCCTTCATCCAGAGTGAATGTGCAGATGATTTTTTTAGATTGCTCGTTTTTCTAAATCCATTGTCACACCGATGAACACACATGTGTCTTTCCAGAATGCGTTTGCAAATGTTGTTTCAGGTCTCTATGATATGTGAAACTCTCTTTACACTGAAGACACTTGTAAGGCTTCTCTCCAGTGTGAAGTCTCATGTGAACCTCAAGGTTTCCTTTAAGTGTGAAACTCTTTCCACAGTGAGGGCATGCGAACGGCTTCTCTCCAGTGTGAATTCTCACGTGAGCCATAAGATTTCCTTTTTGTGTGAAGCTCTTCCCACACAGTTTGCAGGTGTAAGGGCTCTCTCCGGTGTGACCTATCATGTGGATACCAAGGGATTCTTTATATGTAAAATTCATTCCGCACTGGGTGCAGGTGTAAGGCTTCTCTCCAGTGTGAATTCTCATATGAGTCTTGAGGCTTACTTTATGAATGAAACTCTTTCTACAGTGAGAGCACATGAAACGCTTCTCTCGAGTGTGACTTATCATGTGATATGTAAGGTTTCCTTGTTGTGAGAAGCTCTTCCCACACAGTTTGCAGGTGAAAGGCTTCTCTCCAGTGTGAAGCAGCATGTGAGTCTTGAGACTTACTTTATGACAGAAACTCTTTCCACAGTGATGGCACGTGAAAGGCCTCTCTCCAGTGTGAATTCTCATGTGCGTCTTAAGGTATTTATTGAATCGGAAACTCCTTTCACACTGCTGGCATTTGAAAGGCTTCTCTCCGGAGTAAAATATTACATGCCTTTTAAGGCGCTTTATGTCCGGAAACTCATTCACACTGACATAAAAAACAGTCCTCTTTTGATTGAATTCTCCTATGGTGATTAAGGGTTTCTTTTCTTTTAAGGGTCTGTGAACAACTAAAAGTTTTTTCTCCAGTTATGAAATCATGATCTTTCTCTTCCATTTCATTCAGTTCTTGACTCTCTTCTTTCAGCAGCATCAGGTCTAAGGTGAACAGAGACAAATACAAGTTAACACCAGTGTAATGGCACAAAGCAACAGACATCAAAACATTCAGACATTTAAAGTTGCAGTCCGTAACTTCTGGCGCTCTAGCAGTTAATAAACAGAACTGCATGAGTCTTGCGGAAGAACATTGTAGCCGGAGCTACTTCTCTCTGTTTATGTCTATAACGAGTCACGCAGGTACTCCACAGCTGTGCGACCCGTACCAGTCTAAAATAGTCTGAAAATAAACACTTATTATAGGTGTACTGAAGTGATTCAAGATAAGACCAAAACACGGTTTGGAAAATGGATTCACGATGTACTCACTTATTATATAAATTAACACAAAAAATGTACGGACTGCAGCTTTAACCCTTTATCAGTCACACTAAGAAATAAATATGCAAAAAAATATTTTTTGATAAAATGGTGTTCCTTAGTCCACATTTAGCAACTTTTCAGTGTTTTTTTTTTTTAAGACCCAATCAGGAAGCAGATACACACGTCAACCAGCCGGTTGTCTTGCCCATTTAGGGTCATTCTCAGCATGAAGTAACTAGTATTAGGCATTCATGGATTTTTTTCTTGTGTGCATCTGAAGTTGAATTTTTTTTCATATAAAAACATTACAGACAGTAGAATATGTTAACAATATCATCAATTTATTTTAAAAACATGTTCTTATTATAACACATACAATAAAAACATTGTAAAGTGCAACAGTAAACATAATAGAATTCAAGAAATGTAACAAATACAAAGCTAAATAAATAATTATGATAACTGTAAACAATAAATAATTAAAAGAATATATACTATAAATAAAATAAATAAATAATCTCTGGTAACAATATCTGACAAGATGTATGGTATAGACAACTTGACAATGTAATAAATTAGAAATATAGTACATATCTTTTGATTTGATAGGTGATACGTAACAAAGAACAGTTTTCTGTTCAAACAACTTCTCATCCTTGAATTACTCTAAATTGCAATACTAAAATGCAACTTGTAAAATCATAAAAAAATTATAAAGGGTGATTAGTCAATGTAGTAATAATATCAAGTAAGGGTGTGTGTGTGTGTGTGTGTGTGTGTGCGTGCGTGAATAGGTTCGGCCTCGCTTCACCATCTCCTTATCACTCATCAATGTTGCACCACCTGAAAGACATGGAAATTTGTTTTTGTGAGTACAGTATGTGTCACAATAACACTAATATAATTTCTATAACAAATGGAAGGCATGTGTACAGTATATCTGCATCAGAAGAAAAACATTTATGTGCATGCATGGTTTGATTTGGTTGTGACTGTGTAACTACATGATTAACATTTACTGAAAGTGCATTACCTGTGCGATTTACCCTGACGGTACCCACACTTCTCAATCCCAGGTTGGTGTGCAGTGTCTTCACCAAGTTGAAGCTGGTAAAGAAGTTGTCGTAGAACACCACAGTTGCCTCTTTGTGTACGATAGTGTTGCAGAGTATTGAGACAACCTTGGCGCCAAGGAGAAGGTCTTCCAAGCCCAGATGTGCATGCTCTTCCTCTTGAATGTTGAAAAATGTTGTGGCCCCTTGGTACAATATGAAGTCGTGGATGATGCCAGAGTAGCTGCCCCGACAGAAGATCTTAAAACCCCACTTATCCGGCTTGTTCTGAATGTACTGCCTGAGTTTGCCAGCTCTGGTGCCCTTGTAAGCCACCATAACTTCGTCAACACTCTGCTTGTTGGTAGGTGGAATAAGGAGGCATTGTTCTCTGAACATGTCAAAAAGAGGACGTATCTTATGGAAGCGGTCAGGGCAGCCCTCCATCTGGAAGTTATCATTGAAGTGGACATATCTTCGGAGCACTTTGAAGCGCTTCACTGACATGGTATCAGCCACTGGTGGGAAGCGTGACTCACAGGCCCAGTAATCTTCCAAAGAGGGAAATTCAAAAACTCCCATGTAGAGCAAAACTGACAAGAAAACCTCAATTTCAGCAGCTGTGGTGTTGATGGATGTCCCGGTCTGTTGAACCGAGTACAGGTTGGTATGCTCAGTTATGTGCACAATCATCTGGTCAGTAAAGAGCTTCTTAAAATACTGAAACGGCGTCTGGACCACTCTGGAAGCTCGAAGACAGGCTCGGGCAGAGTGAAGATTGGAATGTCCTTTTTGACCCATTTGGTCTTTTTGGTCTTTTTGGTCTTTCTGGTCTTTCTGGACTTTGCAGGAGGGGAGGGAGTTTGATTGAGGTCTGAAGATACCTCAACAAGCCTGTTTCTATTCCTCAATTTCTTTGAAGGGGGCGGTAAATCTATACTGCGTGGAGGGACAAAATCTTCATTATCTCCATGTCTGGATCACTGAGCTCTTCCACTTCTGAGTCACATGGATCAGCGGGTAAAAGTGCAATAGTGCTAGAGGTAGATCTGGGGGGTCCATAAAATGTACGGCAGTCCATTATGTCTGAAAGAGATGGAACATAAACATTACTGTACAGTGTAGGGTCACAAACTGTGTCTTGAGTAAACAGGTCATCAGGTACATCTATCCATAATAAATGCACAATTGTCATATTGATAAACTGTTCTCCCAACATACAGGCACATTGTGATTTATTTTAATTTGTTAAGAAAAAATTGCATATGCTAATAAATGCTCTGTGTACTATGTATGACAAATCGGATAACACACAACCATGAAATTACATAACAAGAGACAGAAAATGTTGAAGTGTGACTGATAAGGTAAGTTTACTGTGCTAAATAAAGCCAAAAATGTCACCATCGAATCAATTACAGTCTCAGTCTCATTATCATGTTGTGTCTGTCAGAATATTGAACAGAAAATGTAATGTTTATACCCATCTAGACAGCTGTAGTTGTAGCTATTCAATGCATTTCAATGCATAACGTAGTGTTAGTCAATAAGCCTCAGCTACGATGGCTATTGCAGAAATAATGAGTAACGTTAGGACTAATGGTTCATTTCGTAACATGTAAAGAGTAAAACGTATTAAATTTAGAATCTGAAGGTAAAACCACAGGCCGTATAAATAATGGTAAAATACATATAGTCTAGCAAAGAAATTGGCCGTATGATCCTGCAGGGTGTATTATACTGAGTCACGATCGCGTTGCTTGCTAATTTAGCTAGCGTCCAGTTCAGTTTACCCTAAATGGGCAACTCAACCGAGCGGTCACACAACTTTTCAGAGGTAACAGAGAGATACATCTTATCATCACGTTTCTTCCATTCAACAAAAATATAATCATTAGGAAGTCTAGAACATGAAATCCAACCAAAAAATATCTTACCTTAAATTTTAGCGTCATTGCCAGCCATTGTTTGAGGAGAGGTCACGACAACACACTTCGATTCAGATTCAGCTCGTCTCAGCAACAAATATTTTATTACAACATTGCCACCCAGTGGATATAATTGTCATTACACATTCTATTCAGTGAGAGGAAGAAGAACAAACAGCTAAAAATGGGGTTTGGCGAGTTTTAATTGCAGGGATTTGACCACGAAAAAAGGTCAACCGCACGGTTACAATGCACGTTAAAGGGTTAATAAGAGGTTTTATAACTGCCAGTTTAAATGTTCTTGGAACATGACCTAAAGATAAAGACGAGTTAATAATATTGAGGAGAGGCTCTCCTCAATAAGTAAGGAGTATGCAGAGGGGGAAAAAAGTAAGGAGTATGCAGAGGGGAAAAAAATCTGTCTGGCTCATGGTGAAAAATGAAGTTTTAAATGTTGTTTATATGTCTATGTGGCATTTTTAATATGCTTTAAAACAAACCATGTGAAAATTCAGAAGTCAACACCATTGCTGAGTATTTTCTCCTCAAAACTGCAGTTAAAAAAAAAAAAAGAAAAAAGTCTCAAAAACCCAGTTTGAAATCGCTGGTATTTCTGACGTTACAAACTACCTTGTAATCAATCACGTCACCGTGCGGGCAGGCTTCAGCATTTCAGTAACACAGAACTAGCAGTTGAGTCTCGAGAGAAGCCAGGTTAGCCCGGTATGTTAGTTTTTGTTGATATGAAAAATCATGTAGATTTAGCAATATAGCGGGTGTATGATATAACAATGTTATGATGAACTATATTCTGAGAGAGTCTGGGTTTGGCGGTTGTCAGGAGAACGGTACTGCCTGACTGCATTGTGCCAAGTGCAAAATTTGATGGAGGGGGGATTATGGTGTGGGGTTGTTTTTCAGGGGTTGGGCTTGGCCCCTTAGTTCCAATGAAAGAAACTCTTAATGCTTCAGCATACCAAGACATTTTGGATAATTTCATGCTCCCAACTTTTTGGGAATAGTTTGGGGATGACTCCTTCCTGTTCCAACATGACTGCACACCAGTGCACAAAGTAAGGTGTAAAGTAAGTGAGTGAGTTTGGTGCGGAGGAACTTGACTGGCCTGCACAGAGTCCTGACCTCTACCCTATAGTACACATTTGGGATGAATTAGAGTGGAGACTGCGAGCCAGGCCTTCTCGTCTAACATCAGCGTCTGACCTTACAAATGCGCTTCATAGAAGAACACACTCTTAAAACTTGTGGAAATCTTTCCCAGAAGAGTTGAAGCTGTTAGAGCTGCAAAGGAAGGGCCAACTCCACATTAAACCCTACGGATTAGGAATGGGATGTCATTTAAGTTAATGTGCATGTAAAGGCAGACGTCCCAAAATTGTTGGCAATATAGTGTATCTAACACCAACAGTGTTAGCGCAGTGTTCAGTTAAAAACAATGGATGTGGCAACCTCCTGGGAATTAATAGAAGCAGTTGCTAAATGGATAGCCATAGCATGCAGGTCGATTTACATAGTGAAGGACAAAGATCTGTGTGACAATTCGAAATGCATCCAACAACTCAACTTACGAGTTGCCCTTGAGAGCAGTTAATAGTAGGATACATGAGCTGTATGAAACAAAGGACAAAACTAGCTAAAGAGTTAGAGCTCACAGTGACGGTCCTGCTTACTGTTGACTACTGTACATCACTAGAGTCATCACAGCTACCTCATGGTAACAGCCCAATATATTGATGGAGAGTGGAAACACCATTTGCATGCTTAGACCGTAATGAAAACATCAAGCTGCGGTATGTGCAGAAACATTTTATGAATGCAGACCATTAGATATGTTTCCATTTGAAGCACATTTCTCATAAACAATTGGAATATCGCCTAAATCATTTGCAAATACAACACAGTTTTCACCCCATGTGTGCAAAAGGACAAAACCATCACTTCCTAGGGCATAAAGTATCAATAATAAATAAAATATTATTATTAATAATAAATATGGAAGTTGCAACAACTGGCCACTGTGGCTCTTTTTTCCTGTATAGTAATACACCTCAAAGCGTGCAAACAAAATGCAATAAACTCTATGCTCTCTTGCTTTGGAGAAATGTCTGATGTTTAGGAATGCAGTCGTGTGAGACTGTTCTGGGAAGGTTATTATTACAAATCTTTTTGATGAAAGATTTTAGTCAAGAATTTCAGAATTACTAAGAACATTTGTAATTTAACATTCTAAGTTAAAAGGTGCTATATGTAAGTTTTTGACTGTACTAAAGCATAAAAATACCATAATATGTTTGCCGGTATTTAGGAAACCTGCTGAGTTCACATACTTGTTTCTCTGAAAAACAATGCTACAGCGAGTTATTTTACTTTGAAATGTGCGTTCCGTGTCGGAATGTCAGGTTTTTTTTGGTCTGTGCGATACTGCCCATTGCCAATTTACCCAATAGTATTTCACCACCACAGGTTGCCAGTTGGTGGAAAACACAGCATATTGGAGCCATGGGAGCCAGCGAACAAACTTGGTCAGAGATTGTAGATTCTACCCGACTTAAAAAGCCTCCGCACCCATCTAAAAATCTCTAAGAACGGGAGCATATTAAAACGAGATATCAACTCGTCATAAATCAATAAATCAATAAAATCAACACTTACGAAGTCTCCACACATTCCATTGTCAATTGCGCTCGTTCCAGTTGCGTTCTCAATCTGGCAACCCACGTTACCGTCGAGTCTGAGCAGGAGAGGTCGGGGGAAACAACGATCTCCGATATTTTGAATTTGGACTGCAATACCCATTTTAACCGCTAGCTGCCATTTTCAAATACTGCACCTTTAAAGCTGCAAAAGTGATTTTCTCTTTCTCTTATGTCGTTTGACCAAACTAATGCGGGTATATTGGACTGCTGTCACTTTAAGATTAATCTATGTATCCAATACCGGTAATGACAAGCATCCGTTTTCTTTTTCCGTTTACAACTCATAACCGACTGCGTTTATGAGGAAACTCATTGAGGCGGAATTTTGACAATTTTCCATGCACATGTCGTTTCTTAAGGATGAAAAAATGATCTCTGCCAATGCAGAAAACTATATAGGGATTGGGAGCCCTTACTTGACATAAACTACTATAATATTAAAGGTTAACAACAGAGCCCAAACTATTAGCCTAAATTAAGCTGCTAAATATTGTATGCAAACATGTAAACTGCACATAAGGCAGTTTTTGCATTAACTTCTAGATTTAAATGTTTTTTACTTTAAATATAATGTAAAAATATGAATGACTATTTATGACTATATTAATGAAATATTTGTATTTGATGTGCTAAAGGATTCTGTCTTAAAAAAATAAAAAAAATAAAATAAAAAAAAGCCTAGATAACTACTAGGGGTGTAATGATTCGTTTTAACAACGATTCGATTCACGATTCATGGTTGTCGATACGATTCAAGGACGATATTGGTTCATTTAGAACGATACGATCCGAAACGATTCAGTGACCTGAAAGGGATAGTTCACTTTGAAATAAATTTTTGGTATGTTTTAGCTTACCTCAAGGGCATCCAAGATGTATTTTTTTCCGCAGTAGTTTCAATTTTGATATTTTTAGGTCAAACCGTTCTTGTCTGTCAGTCATATAATGCAGGTCGATGGTCACTGTCTCAAAGAGCAAGCACAGAGTCCAAATTAAAACAATTCCCCGTCGACCAAATCAAACAATTCCCGATCGTAAGTACACATTGATGGCCTAAGACACGAAACGAGCGGTTTGTGTGAGAAAACGAACAGTATTTATAGCGTTTTTACCTCTTATACACAGCCACGTCCAAGTGATCTGAGAGCGCGGGCGGGTATAGATATATACAATAGAAGTCGCCTTGGCTAC
>FLSR01000170.1:21582-50956 GCA_900092035.1 Leuciscus waleckii
TCTCTCTCTCTCTCTCTCTCTCTCTCTCTCTCTCTCTCTCTCTCTCTTTCCCTTTCTCTCTCTCTATCTCAGGTACAAGCTGGGTAAGATTCTTTGGTGTAACCAATGTATAACCATGTTCTAGATATTTGAATTGATTGTGGAATTGATCTCTGATATCTGAAATATTAAATTGGTACAATGTGATTATTCCAACAGATTTTGACATTGTTTATTTAATGGTTAAAAGGAATAGCAACAACCTTGCCGCTGGTGCCACTTCACGTGGATGTCAAGTCCGATCCTTGAGCCACACACTCGACCGCAGATGGGCAGGGGAAACCAGATACCAGGGGGGTACCAGCCGCTTTTTGGTGTCTCTTGATTCGCCTCTTGGTCGTCGGTCTTGGTTGGTTTGGTGTATTTGAGAGACTGCAGTGGTACACGTGACCTGCCAGGCTGATCTGTCGAGTGCCAGAGATTCGAGCTGTGTGAGGGGGATGTTCGCACGCTTCAGGAGGTCCCTGGTATAGTCCTTAAAACGCAGTTTTTGCCCTCCAGCAGGACTTGGCGGGGCAGGCAATGTTCAGGCATGCGTATGGTGTGCCCTATCCAACGCAGATGTTTTTTGGCCACAGCTGCTTCCATACAGATTGAGTCAGTGTTACTGAGGATGACTGTATGGGGGATTCGATCTTTCCAGGACAAGCTGAGGATCTTCTGTAGGCAGCGGATATGGAAGGCATCTAGGTTGATGATGTGCTGGCGGTATGGGGTCCATGGCTCTGCCCCATAAAGCAGAGTGGAGAAACATACCGCATTGTAAACAGCAACCTTAGTACTGACCTTCAGGTTAAGGTTTTCAAAAACCCTGCTGCGTAGTCGTCCAAAAGATGATGAGGCTTTATTTATCCGGGTGTGTATTTCTGTGTCAAGGGAGCAGCATGAGGACAAAGTGGAGCCAAGGTAGGTGAAGTGGTCCACAGTTTTAAGACGAACACTGGGGTTTTTTATATGAAAACTGGGGGTGTAGGGGCTGGGGTAGTGAGATAGGACATGACCTCGGTTTTTTGAGTTTAACCTGTAGGCCTAAAGATTGGTACAGACTGGATATTGTGTTAACACTAGAAGTCCCAGAGAGCAGCCATTTGGCTTTTCTACCTATAAAACCCGCAGGACAGCCGATGGGCTGGAAGGCTTTAGGCTAATATCCTTAATCAGCTGTGAACAGTTGCTTTTGTTATGCAAACAATGTGGGGCCATTCTGAGCCACTTCAAGGAAACTTGTGTTTCACTTTGCCATCTTAGGGAGAAATCAACACACATGTTTTTTTTTCTTTGTTGCTGAGATTTATTGATAAAAACAGTACAAAATAAAATAAAAAAGAAACCTGTCTGGTCCTACTGAATACTGTGCAACTGCTATCTACTGCTGTGAGTTACCTCTTCTGTACTGTACCCAGTGTTCTCCGTGGAGAATAGCAGAGGGTTCCACTGCTCACCTGCTACCCAGTCCTCGCTACAGGAGTGTTCCAGATTGACAGTGTTCTCTTCTGTTTCTACATACTTTGAGAGAAGCAGCGAACGGCACCTTTGTTTGATTATTTGAGAAGTGACTTTCTGTTATCAGCCTGTACGGCGTCTACCTTGTTTCAATTAAAAGAACTGTACCTGCTTCTCGTCTCTGGACCTCTGTTTCATCACACCTTGATTAGTTTTGGTTTAGACAATAGTATTTCATAACTGATTTTTGCATATCCACATTTACAACTATATTCAAATTATTGTGACATAATTCAATGAAGTTCTATGTAAAGCAATTCATGATATTTATTTTCTATGTTTTACAGGTGTGTGATACCATCTGGGCTCAGACAAAGGAGCGCTTTGCGTTCACCGGGCACCTTGTGAGTTCAACACTGCTGCATGGAGAGCTGTTCTCACAGCATGCTAAAACCTTTCCAAGTGCTGCATTGAATGCCACCGTGGAGGCCTATCCGATGCTGAACAAGGCTAGACTGAAGACAGAACTATCCTTGGTCTATGAAAACCCGGAGTTTGAAAAGTGTAGTGGTGCAGTGCCTCTGTATCAGTTTTTATGGAGAACACCTTCAGTGCACATTTTCAGAAACTGTTAATCTTCTGAAAATCCTTATCACTACTCCAATGACATCAGCAGAATCTGAAAGATGCTTCTCCACTATAAAAAGAATCAAAACGTTCCTAGGGAGCACAATGTCTCAAGAAAGACTGAATGCCCTTGCCATGCTTTCTATGGAGAAAAAGATTGTGAAAGACATGCCTAACTTCAACAACAAAGTTATTGATAGGTTTGCAACCCAGAAAGAAAGGATAGCCAAATTTCTTTTCAAGTGACAGAACACAATCATCTCAGCTGCTTCTCTCCATCAGGCACTCAGCATCTCCTCTGCTCCTCCAAGCACTCAGCATCTCCTCTGCTCCTCCAAGCACTCAGCATCTCCTCTGCTCCTCCAAGCACTCAGCATCTCCTCTGCTCCTCCAAGCACTCAGCATCTCCTCTGCTCCTCCAAGCACTCAGCATCTCCTCTGCTCCTCCAAGCACTCAGCATCTCCTCTGCTCCTCCAAGCACTCAGCATCTCCTCTGCTCCTCCAAGCACTCAGCATCTCCTCTGCTCCTCCAAGCACTCAGCATCTCCTCTGCTCCTCCAAGCACTCAGCATCTCCTCTGCTCCTCCAAGCACTCAGCATCTCCTCTGCTCCTCCAAGCACTCAGCATCTCCTCTGCTCCTCCAAGCACTCAGCATCTCCTCTGCTCCTCCAAGCACTCAGCATCTCCTCTGCTCCTCCAAGCACTCAGCATCTCCTCTGCTCCTCCAAGCACTCAGCATCTCCTCTGCTCCTCCAAGCACTCAGCATCTCCTCTGCTCCTCCAAGCACTCAGCATCTCCTCTGCTCCTCCAAGCACTCAGCATCTCCTCTGCTCCTCCAAGCACTCAGCATCTCCTCTGCTCCTCCAAGCACTCAGCATCTCCTCTGCTCCTCCAAGCACTCAGCATCTCCTCTGCTCCTCCAAGCACTCAGCATCTCCTCTGCTCCTCCAAGCACTCAGCATCTCCTCTGCTCCTCCAAGCACTCAGCATCTCCTCTGCTCCTCCAAGCACTCAGCATCTCCTCTGCTCCTCCAAGCACTCAGCATCTCCTCTGCTCCTCCAAGCACTCAGCATCTCCTCTGCTCCTCCAAGCACTCAGCATCTCCTCTGCTCCTCCAAGCACTCAGCATCTCCTCTGCTCCTCCAAGCACTCAGCATCTCCTCTGCTCCTCCAAGCACTCAGCATCTCCTCTGCTCCTCCAAGCACTCAGCATCTCCTCTGCTCCTCCAAGCACTCAGCATCTCCTCTGCTCCTCCAAGCACTCAGCATCTCCTCTGCTCCTCCAAGCACTCAGCATCTCCTCTGCTCCTCCAAGCACTCAGCATCTCCTCTGCTCCTCCAAGCACTCAGCATCTCCTCTGCTCCTCCAAGCACTCAGCATCTCCTCTGCTCCTCCAAGCACTCAGCATCTCCTCTGCTCCTCCAAGCACTCAGCATCTCCTCTGCTCCTCCAAGCACTCAGCATCTCCTCTGCTCCTCCAAGCACTCAGCATCTCCTCTGCTCCTCCAAGCACTCAGCATCTCCTCTGCTCCTCCAAGCACTCAGCATCTCCTCTGCTCCTCCAAGCACTCAGCATCTCCTCTGCTCCTCCAAGCACTCAGCATCTCCTCTGCTCCTCCAAGCACTCAGCATCTCCTCTGCTCCTCCAAGCACTCAGCATCTCCTCTGCTCCTCCAAGCACTCAGCATCTCCTCTGCTCCTCCAAGCACTCAGCATCTCCTCTGCTCCTCCAAGCACTCAGCATCTCCTCTGCTCCTCCAAGCACTCAGCATCTCCTCTGCTCCTCCAAGCACTCAGCATCTCCTCTGCTCCTCCAAGCACTCAGCATCTCCTCTGCTCCTCCAAGCACTCAGCATCTCCTCTGGCTACTTTATTGTTCCGAAAAAGGATGGGGGGTTGCGTTCCCATTTTAGATCTTCGTCTGTTGTATCGTGCAGTCATGAAACTCAAGTTCAAGATGCTCACACTCAAACAGATCGTGACTCAAATCAGATCCGAGGACTGGATTGTCACGATAGATTTAAAAGGCGCTTGCTTCCATCCTCCCTCAACAAAGGAAGTTCCTGAGGTTTTCTTTTGGGGGCAAAGAATATCATTATCGGGTGCTTCCATTTGGTCTAACTCTATCACCCTGCACGTTCATGAAGTGCGTAGATGCAGCTCTGGCCCCGCCAGGCTGCAGGGCTACGCATTCTGAACTAGATCGATGACTGACTGATTCTGGCGGAATCAGAGCAGTTAGCGGTTCGGCATCGAGATGTCGTCCTCGCTCAGATGAAGAAATTGGGGTGAGACTCAATGCCAAGAAGAGTGTGCTTTCTCCACTACAGAGGACCACTTTCCTTGGTGTGGTATGGGATTCAGTCACGATGCGAGCCACACTTCGCCCGTTCGTTTAGCTGCTATCCTCACAGCCACAAAAGAGTTGAAGCTAGGCCAGTCACGCACTGTGAAACAGTTCGAGAAACTGTTGGGCCTCATGGCAGCAGCGTCCAATGTGATACCCTTTGGCCTACTGTATATGAGACCTTTGCAGTGGTGGCTCAGAACCAGAGGGTTCTCCCGAGGGGAAACCACTTCGTATGATCAAGATCATGCGGCGGTGTCTCCGCGCCTTGGTTATATGGAGGAAATACTGGTTCCTATCCCACATGAGCAGTCACGCACTTTGAAACAGTTCGAGAAACTGTTGAGCCTCATGGCAGCAGGTCCATTGTGATACCCTTTGGCCTACTGTACATGAGAGCCTTGCAGTGGTGGCTCAGAACCAGAGGGTTCTTCCCGAGGGGAAACTCACTTCGTACGATCAAGATCACTTGGCAGTGTCTCCGCGCCTTGATTATATGGAGGAAATACTGGTTCTTTTCCCAGGTTCCGGTGTTGGGAGCTCTTTGCCATCAAGTTGCCATCTCGACAGATGCTTCCCTCACCGGCTGGGGAGTTGTAATGGGAGGCCGCTCATCCCAGGGCCTGTGGAGGAGTCATCATCTTTTTGGCACATAAATTGCCTGGAGATGATGGCAGTCTTCAATGCGTTGAGACATTCCTCCAAGACCTGAGGGACCATCATGTGCTTGTCCGTACAGACAACACATTAGTGGTCTCTTTCATAAATATGTAGGAGCAAACATCCTGTTGAGGAACAACCTTTGGTTGTTTCCTCGGTGGTGCTTTTAGACCAGGACAGGAGTATGGCGGCTTAGAAGCCTTATTATATGTAGATATCCCTGTAGGATGTGGTATGCGTCAGGCTGGTCCTCTCCGCTCACATTCGTAAGGTTTTGCAACTTCGACCTGTGCGCTTCCCCAGGTTCTCAAGTGCTCTTGTCTTAGTTGTGCAGTATTCACACAGACAGGTTCTGGTTCGCATGGCGTGTTGGGCATTCTCGTTCCCAAAGCGTCATTGACGCATCGCGAGTTCCCTCGAAAGGGAACGTCTCAGGTTACGACTGTAACCCTAGTTCCCTGAGAAGGGAACGAGACGATGCGTCACTTTGCCATACTTCCTACATCCCTGTGATCGACTTGCTTCGGCTCTTTTCGAAGCTAGCGCGGTTCTAAACCGGATGTCCTTTATCCTTTCCTGTCGTCACGCACCCGCCCGTGACGCCCACTCTCGCCATTGGACTAGTTGACATAGGTGCTTTAGACGCAATCACGCAGGAGCGTTCCCAAAGCGTCATTGAGGCATCGTCTCGTTCCCTTCTCAGGGAACTAGGGTTACAGTCGTAATCTGAGACGTTTTTCTGAAATAGAAAAATATGAGTGAATGACACGTGTATGTACTATGTAATATGTGAGTACTATGATGTATCACACAATGCTCCCACAGCAAGCACTGAATGAGCCAGAGATGGCTCAGTCACATCCAGTCTATAATATTTCGCAAATGTTTGCGGTAAACACGTTTACCACTCAGTGAGAGAGTGGTAAAACGAAATGGGTCCCCCCAGCACAAGAGACGAAGAGCGGACTGCACTTTTGTAACAAACTCATCCTCTGCACATTGACTTTAGGAGCAAACTCCGGATTAGTTTTCAATGTAACTTTCGATCCACCCACTAAAAACCGCATACAGTGAGAATGTACAGACAAAGCGTGTAATTCACTCACCACTTGATGTAGTTCAATAGCGGGCTGGAAGAGCACATCCAGAACCACAGATAAATCCCAGGATGGGATCAGACTCAGTGACCGGAAGTAACCGTCTCGCCCCCTCATAAATCATCATACTGTATTAAGGGGTGCTGGCTTATTGTTTCTGAATCCAGCCCCAAATGACAAGCTGAGATTAACTTTTACTGTTGAAAAGGCTCTACCTTTATCTAATAGTTCCTGCAGAAAGCGGAGAACATCTGATACAGAGCATAAGAATGAAAGGATTCGTCTCTCTGCGCAACATCGTTCAAAAACGTCTCGGGTTACGACTGTAATTCTTGTTCCCTGAGAACAGGGAATGAGACACTGCGTCCTGAGACACTTTGGGGAACGCCTCAGCATGACTGATGACTGAAGTTCTGTATAATCACTGCAATCGTATTGGCCAGCAACAGCCATGACGTCACTACTAGTGTGACCAGGAAGTTTAAAAGCGGGGTGCCTAGAGAAATGTCATCACTTCTTCGTCTGAAGGGACTGTGCAGGCAGCCCGGAGGCATGGCGACGAGATGCAGTGTCTCGTTCCCTGAAAATGAAAATACTGGTCGAGGCCCGGTCTATGGACCTCCCCCATGCGGCCTCACTTCCTCGGAAAAAACTAGGAACTCACACAAGAACATGGTTTAATGTGAATATTTAACATTGACTGTTATGTTTTTGGTGTCATTTGAAATGTCTCAAAGTGAGTGGTACAGATATCTCATATCCAAATAGATAAAATAAAAGGAAATAAGGTTTAGAGAAGTTTAGAGAAAACTGGTTTAGAGATAAGGCCAGATAAGGCAACCCCCCTTTCATTGAATAGAAGATGAACCCCCCCCCTTTCCCTTTCTCTCTCTATCTCAGGTAGGCTACAAGCTGGGTGAGATTATTTGGTGTAACCAATGTATAACCATGTTCTAGATATTTGAATTGATTGTGGAATTGATCTCTGATATATGAAATATTAAATTGTTACATGTGATTATTCTAACTGATTTTGACATTGTTCATTTAATGGTTAAAAGAAATAGTCATACATTCGCTCACTTTTAGTGAGGCACAGATGTTATTAAAACCTTTAATTTATGGAGTCAGATGAAGTAATGAGTAAATACATATGATCAATGTATTACAAATTTAACAAACCAATACTTTGCATGAGTGAGGACAGAACACGTGATACCTTCCCCGTGTATTGGTGAACCGGCAATTGGACCAATATAGCGGGCCTTACACCCATATTTATAAAACTTCTCAGAAATGCTCTTAAGAATAGTCTTAAGCTTTGACTTAAGTGTCAAAACATTCTTAGTAAAAAGTAGGACTTCTCTAAGAGTAGGAGACTTTTATAAAAAAGCTAAAAGCAACTTTCTGTAAAGCCTTAGACTGATTCTTAAGTGCTGACTGAAGTGGGACTTAAGTGCTGCAAACTATGGACTACAATGATGTCAACCAGGGTTCGAAATGACTTAGGACTCTTGGGGGGTCCCTAAAATTAATTATTAAATTATAGCCAGCCAATTAGAATTTAGCAGTCTCGTCTCTGATTGGCTGGAATTATGGCATATTGTAACGCTGTGTTGTGTTGAGCAAGCGAGCCGTCTGCGCTTAGAGAGCGCTCACGGCTGGTATGAAAGGAGCAAGAAAGTGAAACTTTGCACACGCGAAAGAGAACGTCCGCGCACATCCAAATACTTATTTTAAATGCAAAATTTATTTTCGTTCGCTCGCAATATTTTCTTATCTGCGAGACGAACATTTCTCCGCAAAACTCAGTTCACGCGCGTGCGAAATGCCCTTTTGCACGCTCAAAATGTGATCTTGCGCGCGCAGAATTGTGACCGAAATCTCACCCCATATATGCACCTTCAACTGGGTTTGCCAAACTGATATTAAAAGGAAAAGAAGCTCTAATGGGAATGTATGACCAGGGGGGTAATCGAGCTCTCGATTTCCGTACCACCCCCGGCGGCCGCCATTGGCTAACAAGCCTTCACCTGCTGTTAGCATCCCATTGACTCCCATTCATTTTTGCGTTACTTTGACAGCGAATAACTTTACATCTGAGGCGTTTAAAGACTCCATTTGTCCATTATTTATTTCTAAAGAAACACGAAAATGTATAAAAGTCTCCATTACCTTGTATCTTACGTTATGTGCAGTAGATGCAGTTTTTGTAAAAATAGGCTAACGATTGCATCATAACCACGCGACTCTCTGTCGCACAGTAGAGAGAATACCGTATGGACAGGAGGAGAAGCTCGCGGGCAATCGGGGGGACGTGGAGGCAAAATGACAAAGTAATTAATCAGAATACTTAGCAAAAGTTTCTCCTGCTTCTAGCTCATGGACAGCTCCTACTCACACTCTCCGTCTCTGCAAGTTTCGGAAGGGAATGATTCAGATTTCTCTTGGCACAGCTACTAGAAGACAGACAGGTTGCTCATGTCACATCTACGTCGTCAAGCTCAGTTTGAGTCTGCGCAGTACGCTCGACCATCAGGAAGTGATTATTTGTTATTAAGCAATAGGGCATAATATACTTTTTTTTATTACAAGCATGTCATTTGTGTACTAATGATTTATGTCATAATTAATTCTTAAAACAGAACATCATACAATACAATAACATTTAATGTAATAAAATTAGTGAACCAAAACGTATAAAAATTAAATTAAATTACACAATACATTACATAATGAATTCAACTGAATTATGAGATGTAATATATTTAATTTTTATTAACACAAAACTACAAGCAAAATGCACATCGTTTTATAGAGCTTTTTAAAATACACAACAATACAAAGCAGCTTTAAACACATACTCTAGTATGTCTTTAATTTCCTAAATACTTTTGTGATAGTCCTCTGTCTGGCTATACATTGTGAAGATTAAAAAACAATTAATGTTGAGTTAGCTGTGTTAAAATATTGATGACTGTAAGGTTAAAGTATTTTTTAGGTCCATCCTGGATTAGCTAATGAGACACAAATAGATGCAGTGTCTTTTGCTGTATGTAAAGTCAAATCTTTAGTTTGAAGTAAATTCATGTTGTATGTGCAGTCAATTATTTGTGGAACCATCCTAAGGCCTAGATGATGCAGTCAGTTGAGATGTGCCGAGGCATGGTGGGGTTGTGACCTGGTAGGCGAGGAGGCTGGACTTGTCATGGACTGGGTTGAGGGAACTCTGCAAAACACACATCACATGCTGCAACACGTCACGTGCAACTGTACACTCGCAAAGTCTATTGTGCTATGGAACATCACTCACTGTTTTTACTTTGATGGGCAAACTGGAAGGCACAACGCAGCAGACTTAGTTAGCTCATTGAACCTTGTTGTCATTTCTGCTTGTGCTATGCAACATCACTCACTGTTAGGATGTTGTGACATTAAAAGGCTATTTTAATGACACAGTCCACAAGATAAGATATATCAGCCCGAAAGTGACTGAAACCTTCCGTTCGTCTCAGTATTATAAGGCTGATCTGAACAACAAAAGATTAAAAAAAAAGTAATTACTTAATGAGTTAGTTTAATGAGTTAGTTCACCAAAACATATAAAAATCAGCCATCAGTTTCTCCCAACATATTATCAAATGATACCAGGGTGAGAAAATGATGTGTTTTTTTGGTGATATAAAAAATTCAAGTACTTATTTGTACCAACACGATCCCATAAAATGCTTACCTCAGGAATCATTTAGCAGATTTCTTTTTGCCGTAAAGCAATTGTTTACATCGCGAGACCTGATATCACGCGAGACTTCCTGACGCAGCGGCCGGCGGCCCGCCGGCTCAAAGTTGCAAGTGCGTATTTTCCGCTCACGGGCACCAGGGGGGTGCGAAACGACCACCATTCAACCCGAAATAATTAATATAACCATTCCAATGACTCCGAAGCTGTTCAGTTAAGGTAAAAAAAAGTTACTTAGTTCACCTTTAAATGTGTGTGTTGGAATGTTGGCTCTGTTGCTTCCAATTATCTCTCTTTGCAGAGGAACTGGGGGAGCTGCTGAGGTCATAAACTTTATGACCTAGATGAGATCGGGTTACGGGATGCGATTCCACTGGGAGAAACATTCTTCCAAAATACATTTCAGAGCCAAACACTCGAAGATCATAACTATATGATCAAAACAACACTAATCAAACATGCATACAGGAAGTTCAGATACAAGTCTGAGTTACATACATTAAAAGGATATTTAGTTAAACACAAAGGATGTTTGTGTTTGTGTGTGTGTGTGTGTATGTACGTGTGTGTGTCATTCAGAATTCAGGCTGCTTTTGTGAACTCTTGTCCTTTCCCCCACCCTTTCGGGGGGGGTTCAGTATGTGAGTCCCGTGAGTTGGCGAGATTTGAATCATGGGACTAGATCGACCCTTTTGCTCAACGCTCGGCTTGTTATAAATGTGTCATGTGCCAGGGAGGCCCAACTGACAGCGGCGCCCCCGCTGGTCAACATGCCCCAAGGGGGTCGTAAACAGAATGCTCTTTGTTTATAAGAAGAAACGAGCTGTGTTTTGCAAATCAGGATTCGCTAATTCAGAACATCTGGCCGGATGCCAAGTCAGTGTCCCTACAGTATAGCAAACAATATCTAGACATTTTTAATTTCGTAAAATCTTATATGTACCTAAATTTCAGTGTCACTGGTTAAAAACAAACGAAAATTTTATTATTTTTTTGCATCAAATGTCACTACTATATAAAGCACTTCAGTTTTAGAACCAGTCTACTGTAATGTTAGGAAAAGTATCTGCATTGCCATTGTTTTTCCTGACAGAGCTGGTTCCATGCCATCCTGATCATGTGCACATATCCCTTCAACTGACTGAGGCAAAAACTTTTTTACAAGCAACGTAATTTAGGTATTCTAATGATTTTTAATTTTTTATTACGTTATAGGGCCTAATAATTCGTTGTTACGACGACTTATTTGTTCCCTCGTTTTAAAAATTTGTGAGCTGTGTCCCAAAGTGAAGGCTGCGTCCTTCGAAGGGTGAGATTGCCACTAGGTGTTCCCCATTATGCTGTCGCCTAGCAACGCTGCGACAGGAGAGCTGCCATCCTACGCAGCATTTATTTAAAAAAATGGAGCAAGATTTAATCATTTAATTATTATTTTTTTTGATGTTTTACTGGAGGAGATGGTGGGGATGTTTCATCCCCGGCGCCGCCGGGTGATGTATCTCTGGCTTTGTCAAGACCGTGGCCAGGTAAGGTAAACTGGTTTGCTGCATCCCAATTCAGAAGTTGCGTCCTTAATTGCTGGAGACTGTGCACTTTAAAATGTACAGTATTGGGTGTACTTGAGAAATGTAATGATAGGCTACTTATGAAAATACAAAATACACAAAGCTGTTCAAATGTTTAGTTATAGGCTACCTTACGAAGATGCGAGTTCATTCTCTTGATCATGGTGATCTTATTCAGGCATGTTTCCACTTTCCAGCGTGCTTTGTTTTAACGCAGTTGAAGCATAAAACACAAAACAATAAATAAACACTATACCTCTTAAATATACAGTGAAATATACCTCTTTAATATACAGTATATATATATATAATATACTCCGCTCGCCTTCGGATGCAGCCTTTTATATGGCACACATCTGTATAACAACAATTCCTTAAAATTGTGCTCGTTTCATTTTCAAAATAACCTGTGATTGACTGTAAGCAAGTACATTCGTTAAGTATACAAATGTGAAGCATTGAGGGTTTTTTCTCTCTCACAGGACAGCAACACTACAAAACCATAGTATTTTACAATATGATGCATCTTATAGTAAATATACTCAACAGTAAATTACTTTAAATATAACAAAGTATAGGTTCAACATATTCAGAATTAAAATGCAATATACACATAGCCAAGCAATAATATGAATGCAACAACATATCTAAAAACCCTGACAAGGAGGTTATTTTTATGCAGAATACATAACTGTACTTTTACTCTTAATATCTTAAGTAAATTAAATACAAGTATGCAAGATAACACTTGTACATAAGTAAGGTTTTAAATATAACTACTTAGATTTCCCCAATGTGCCATTAATTCTTACATAAAGTAGTTTAAGTATCACTATATCTTCCAACAATTACTTTGTCACAACTCTAAACTATTTATCTTTTGTTTGTTTCTCTAAATCAGACCAGACCAGATCAGAATAAACCTGAGCGTGCCAGTGCTGGGCAGGTCTTTTAATGACCGTGACACACAACCTGATTTTCGGCTGAGCAGGGAGGCCCTGAGAGTGCTGCTGGACCTTTTGAGAAGTGACCGGCAGCACGGATGGGGTTCCACAATAGAGACCCTGGTATTTATTTTCTGACTGGCGTGTGGTACATCCTACAGGGTCATCTCCAGAGTGTTTGACATGCCTCGTTCCACTGTCCACCGCATTGTCCAGCGGGTCGCTGAGGAGGTGGTGGCCATCCGCCACCAGGTCATTCGATTCCCCAACACCCCAGAAGACCTGGAGGCAGTTTGCCGTGGGTTTGCAGGGCTGGCCAGACACAGAGCTTTCTTGAAAGCTGCAACATATTGACAGACTCACTTGTCTTTCAACCAAAAATGTACCTTTTCAAGATCTCATTCTGTTATACAGTAAAAATGCAGTGTCTACATTGCAACGGTGCCAAGAATCTCAAGCTAATTGCTAATATCCCAAGAATATAGCAGGACAAAACAGTCTTTCACATCAGAAACTGTAAAAACTAAATGTAACTTACAAAGTGGAAAGACAAGGCAAAGTTATTTATTGCACACTTTATAAGCACTAGTAAAAGCACTTTACTTAAAAGTAATGATCATAAAGGGTACAAAATATGAAAAAAATTGTCAAGGCAAGAATATGTAACGTTTGGTCCTTCAGCAGTTGCAGAATAAAATACTTGTGGGGGAATATTAAGTTCTGGTGAATAATAGGGTTGTGTGTCGCTTCGCTTTTCTGCAGATTAATCTGATGGTTTGAGGTGCAGCACTTTTGACTTCATCATTATTAGGACTTTGTCCATTTAGATTTTTTTAATATGATAATTTCAACTTTCTTCTCATAATTCTGACTTATTGCATAATTGACATTTTATGTCATATTTTCAACTTTTTAATCTCATATTTATGATCTACCAGAACATGATCGTTTTTTCTTACGTGCAGGAAATGTTCCTACATTCTGATCCCAAGGTTACAGGAGATCGTCTTTAACTCAACAACATTAACAACATCATCGTCTTATCAGTACAAATGTCACTTACAACATTAAACTCTCTCACTCCTAACAAATAAATTAATAAATAATGAAAGACAGTTATTTAAGAAAGTATGTGTTATGATCAGGTCAGTAACTTATATTCTGCTGTTGTTTAGACTGGCCAGAGTTACCAACATAAACACTGTTCTGTGAATCTTGTCTCCGTTTCCCAAAAGCATCGTAAGCTTAAGTAGATCGTAGAGCCTTTGCCACCATTGGTCTCGACAATAAACTTATTTTTTGTGGCTTTAAACAAATGTATATAGTGCTAGTTGACCTTTTTCCTATATTTACAGATATGACACAAACACGTACGGATGAATGAAAGGAAGAATGCTGTTTCCCACAAAATCCATCCAAACATCTTTACAATAAAACTGTTATAGGCTTAATGTGATCAGCGGTAAATACAGCAACACACACTCACTCAATCTACATGATTATATTCTGTTCTCTGTTATTCAAACAAATGCTTTACACACTTTTATGATTATTTCATACTTTTTCAATCTAAAAGTTGTGGCAGCAAAATGACAGCACAACCTCCTCCACTGACTCTGTGTTTAGCGCTAAAGCTCATGCAGTTGCTGCTGTTACAGTTATACAGTTGTGTCATGTACCAAATACTTTATCATTATTATCAGCTATTACTGATTCATGTGTTCAACCTCATGAGCGTCTGAACTCATGTCGTGTCTGTCTGCCCTACGACTGCTTGAGTTCTTTCTTTTCCACCAAGCTACAATGAAACCTATAACTATAACTATAAATATAACTATAACTATAATTCCAGATGCAATGCCAACCCAGAGCGAAGGCGATGATGTTTCCACACTGTCCGGTTCTGTTTCTCCTTGGTTTTCTTGATCAGTTGATATGGTTTCTTTTTCTGCTGTTGATTCTGCAAAAAGTTTGAGAGAAAACATTACCTTAAAGAGATAAAGGCAACAGACCCGTCTATAATTTATATACAGAAGCATTCAGACTGAAACATCACTAGTGAACATTAAATATGGATCATTTCCTTGCAGAATTTAGATTTTAAAGCAAACAACTTTTTTTTTTTTTTTTAAAATTAATCCAAAAATCCACTATTTTCCACCACCTTCTTAATGCACTAATCCACTATTTTCACACACCGTTGAAGATCAGCTGTACAGTCTTCTGTTCATTTGAGGGAGTGATATGGCAGCTGTATTTTCCTGCATCAGTGTGAGTGAGATCTTTGAGTTTGATGGAGAAGTTTCCTCTCTCATTCTCCAATGGGAAAGATTCGGCTCTGTTCTTGTAACGAGGGTCCTGTAACTCTAGTGAATCTTCACCCTTGATATATCAACACAAGCTTGCTATCATTGTGTCTCCAGTGTACATTAATGTCTTGAAGTTTAAGATCATGTTCAGTGGAAGAACACGGCAGGAGAACAGAACCACCAATAACAGCCTCTACTGTTTCCTGCAGAGACACTGAAACAACACAAACTGTTATTGACCATATTCACAGTTACTTCCTGGTTTTCAATAAGCCAGCTTGGGTATTTCAGTGAACTCTTAGTTATCATTCTGTTCTTCAACACAAAAGCATCAATGGTTGACTTTTTAATGTTGTATTTCTATTTTTAATGCAGTTATCACACTTTTGCAAGCACAAGTTTTGTTGATTGCAATAAAGACTTGAATCTAATGGGAACGTTGGAATAAGACACACACACGCTCCAGTACTTCAAATGTTATTTTCCAATGTGATAACCAAAAACATTATTTGTTCATCCTTCTGAGATTGTCCCCAGTTGTAAAACCAAATGTTGTAAGATGTAGGAAATGCAACATTTGATAGAAAACACTTTCATTTAATAATAAAAAAGACATTAATAACCACTATAACCTGAGATTAAGGCAGATGAGTGTTTATTGGGTCAAATTAACTATTTCCTGTAATATTTTTTCAAGTTTCACTTTTGAATTAATATTAAACAGTAAAGGTGAAGTATGACATACTCACAAAGTATCTTAAAAACAATATGTTTTCTTGCGAATAAATGACACAGAGTGAGCACTGCGCTCTCCCTTTATAATAACAGAAGCTGTCAGTCAGTTTAACTCAAACTCACTGATTTCAGTGCACTTGTGAAAACTCCCATTTTGTTTAATGAATCTAAAGATCACAATGAATCTGAAATTTACAGTGTAGATGATTATTTTCACATGAAAGTGTGTAAACTGATGGTTGAATTGAATTCTGCTGAGGAGGAACACGTCTTTTTATGTTGTCCTGCGGTTGAATAACTAAATGAATGCTAGGCCTGACTAATTAAGTGACTATAATCTGATTATAAACTAAGTATTACACTATGATGCTTTAAAGCTATATCGGGACATTGAAGATACTGACACACTAAAGACATTTCACAGGAAGTTTTCCAGCTGGATTATAATAATGCAGAAGTTCTTATATCATCCTGTGCATATGGTCAATTGTTACTGTAACTTTAACAGTCAGTGGCAGTAATTCATCTTTCAACTGTAGTTTGTTCAGATGCTTACCTTTGTTTATCAGCACCGCAAACACACAGATGAAGCCACAACTGCAGAAACAGAAAAAAAACAAGTTTATTTAACTTCCTTTGGTTCAACTTGAATAGTACGGTACAAACACTAAAGTCATGAGTTTGATTCCCACATAACACACATAATAAAGGTAAGATGGTAAGATAGGATAGTGTGTCCCTCCCATACTTAGTTTTATTACTGATCACTGATGTCATCTCTAAATATGTTACAAACTGACAGTAAATGTTCTTCAATTGGCAACTTTACCCTTCTTATCCTATTGGTAAACCCTTGAATTCACTACAAATCAAACTACTATCAACTAAAACTCCCTGCACACCAGTTCAAACAGCTAATGCTAACTGCTAATCACTTAATCAAAATAAGAGTTACAGCAGATAAACCATGCATATAAGCTTTATAATCATTAATTAACCAATTCAATGTTTTTACAACACTTAAATTTAGATTTCCTTTTTCATTTTAGTTCAAATAAAGCATGACAACCAAAACACAGCAGGATAAACACGAACACGAGCAACAAGCTAAACCAGGCCTTCACTGCTGAGAAGTACACGTGTGTGCAAATATCGTTTCATATTCTGCATTCAGCAAACATACCTGATTATCATGGTGGATCAATATTATCAATATGTATTTAATTTGACTATATTGCTTAAAAATACTTTTGAAATTAGGGTGAAATACAATTTTTTCACAACAGAAAGTCTCGTAGCTCTTCAGCTTCCGCACTGCATGCGTTCTACGTATGACATCAGACGTAAGTGACGTCAACAGAAATCACGTGAATGATCAGACATGCGCGATATCGTTGAGTTTCATAAAAGTAGCAATACAACATTATTACAACTTGTTTGTCAAGGATAACACAATAAAGTTGATTAACTTATTTCCATTGTGGTCCTTGATTCTAAAACCAACATTATCCGTTAAAACCTTAATGTCCAATGGCAACTTATTCCACTCCTGCGCACCTGTATATTCAAACGTCCTATTACCATACAAAGTCTAACACCATAATACTTTGTCTAGTATAGTGTCCATGTCTTACATTAACCCGAGAGAAATAGGAGTTAAAATACACCGGGGCCCAATTATTAATTATTTTGTTGTATCATTTTTAGTTTCAGGAATGCTAACCGTCTTTCAATAGGTCACCATCCAATCTGCTGAAAGTGTCCATTATCCACATGAGTAAAATAATGATTTCCTAAAACTATTCTCAATAATTTATTTTGTGAACTTTGTAACTTTGTCATCCACATACTGGATAAATCAGTCATTCATGAACAACACGCATACTCAAGTTGACTTTGTACTAGACCTGTACTAGCGCTTTGAGTGTCGAGAAAAGCGCTATATAAATGTAATGAATTATTATTATTATTATTATTATTATTATTATCTCTAGTCATCTGTCTGTCTGCACTTTAATTCATCAATAAATAACATGACAAAAAGCTAGACAAAAGTTAGACAAAATATTGTGCTAGTTTCACTGAAAAATCATCAAGTTTGATGTATAATAATAAAAATAAGCTGATCTTTTCAGCAGGATGCTTTACTCGTCCTTCTGTCTGATGTGACGTCTGATCCAGTATTAGTGAAATGAACAGCAGTAAATGAGTAAATGTTCTCAGACTTACATGAGCATCTGAGTGAAGCTTCTTTCTTAAACTCCTCTGAGAAAACACTGTGTTCTGGATCCTGAAACATTTCTCTGAATGACGTCTCATATATTCCTGCTGTCACTGAGTCTTTAATACACACTCGTGCCTTGACTTTAGTTTATTATCTCTGTAACAGCAGAACAAGAACGCAGAGCTTCCAGCAACATCCTCATTCTGACCTGAGAAAAAAATGAAAGAGAGAGAATTTTAACACTGTAACATTAATTACCAATAAATTACCTGTTTTCTTTTTCATATCTGGGCTCAGTCCAGAAAGATCTTCCTCACAGTTCCTCTCTCTTGTTTTCATCCTGACAGACTGAACAATCTCTGAGAGACTGAGGCTGATATTCTCTGATGAACTGATGGGAGGAGAAACTCAGGACTGTTGTCAGACTAGATGAGCATGTGGTTTGGCAAGTATGTCTTGTGGATATATATGTATGTGTGCCATGCCAAAATGTTTATCGTTTATTTTTTTTATCTGCATGTAGGTTGATTTTGAGCATTTGCCTGTGCTTTTTTTGTTGGGCTCTAAGGACTCTTATTAGGATGAGCCGAGGGATAAAGGAAAAGGGGGGAGGCAATGTTTTTTTTTGGCTAACCTAGCTCAGAATAAATTGCCCAAAATGATCTCTGGGAAGAGAGACATAGTCTATTAGACGTTGGAGACATTTCATATGTGCACGCTCTGTGGACTATACTCTGGGGACTTTTTTCCAGCTGGAGGATAACCTGTGTTTTGTGGGGCCTTGAACCAGTGGATTTATATTTTTTTCTCTTTTTGGGGACATAGTTTTTTCATCAGGACTTTGAAATTGCCTACATACCCCAAAGCAGAAAAGGACAGAGACAAGAATGTTGAGTATTATCTTTGTTATTCATATTTCGCTTGCATGGAAACAATAGTCAACTCCCCTTGTGGTAATGATTCAACCTTTTATGAAGAGTTGAAGTTGTTATAATGTTCTAGGTAAGAGGTTGCAAACTGAACTTGGACCAATCAGCTGTGAGCAAAGTGACACATGTCTGATGCGATAAAGTCACTCCACCTGTTTCTACTCCAAATTAAAGGTCACTACATAGCAAATAATTTTTTAAGACAAAAATCATCTAGTAATGCTTATTTAGAATAATACATTTGTATGATTTAGATATTATTTATGTAATTATTAGATATTATTTATGTAATTATTATACCCTTAATCGATCACACATGTACAATTTTAGTTCATCAATTATTTTTACGCAGTTTAAATGAATAAATATATAAGTAATACAAATATGCTTTAGAATCAATAGATTTAGCTATAAAATGACTACATGTGAGCTTAAATGTTCAATTCTCTCTATACCTTTATCAACTGTATAAACTAACTTTACAACTTTTACTTGCACTGATATACAATAGCGAGACTTTTTCTTTTAGTTGTCCTCTTTCAATGATAGCTATTTTTTTGCTGTGTAAATTTGTTTAAATTCTTAATATTTTAATACTTTTATTTAATGAGAGAATTGCGCTGCTTCTCACGCGAGAAATTCATTTCAATGAGTTTCACTCTTTCTCAGCATGTGATTGGCTGTTCGCTACTGATGTCACACCTAAACTCCTAAACTCAGAATCAAAGCTAGCCTGGCTAACGTCAGACCTCTTTCTCATTGAGACGTGGTCTGGGAACCACATGTTAATTTTCTCGTATTTGAGGCGTGGTTTACGAATGCCCAGAGCCGTTTATTGGACAGGTAAATGAGTTTTAAATCATCTTGCTACACTGTAAATAATTTGTTGTTGCATTAAATTAAGTATGTCTATAATCCAAATGGCTGGTACAGTATCAGCTCCGCTTATGAAGCCGGGATCTAATCCTGTTAACATGAAATGAGCCTGCTCCCGAGCAGGTTTAAGCTTGGGCACGTGTTGCTATGACAGCAAGTCCAGGATGAGCGTCGAAGAACCAAACAATCCAAGATCATGCCAAATCTCCAACAATCAAATGCAGCTAACTGAGTTAGCGACGTACGAAGAACGGGCCCCTGGGGCCTGTTTCAGAAAGGAGGTTCAACTGAGTTGACTTACCCTGAGATGGGAAACTCTGAGTTTTCGGTTACAGAACACCTGAAATGAGTTAGTTCAATCAGTTCTGAGTTGACTGACTCTGAGTTAAGCGCGTGCACCACAACTATATAAAGCAATTATCAATGGAGCGCAGATATTATGAGTCACCATGGCAACAGTGCCAGACAAAAAGAGGTCTGCATATTTCTCACCAGCAGAACTGGATGAGCTTCTGCAAGCATATGGAGAGAACAAACACATTATTTATTTATTTTAAATATCGGCTGCAGCAGCGAAGGACAGAGAGTTAGCTAGGGAGAAAATAGTTGCTCGAGTCAATGCGTAAGTTTACATTTTAATTACTGTTATACAGTGATGGGTATAATTAATTACCAAGTAATCTAAATACTGTAATTTAATTAAAAAAAGAATGGCTTTTTGATTGTTTGGATTTATTTACAACATAACATAATCCAAAGATACACAACAAAGGACAAAAAAAGCACATTATTTAACACACTGATCTAAAGACAGAGACTTGAACAGTCACACACTTTTGTGCCATTCATGAAACAGTACCTGTCATTTCCAAGGTGTTTGATTTTTTTTACCATGTTCATGTACTCATGTGAATGTTGGAGTCAGCAGGACTCATCAGTGGGGCATCTGGTCCCATGTATAAAAAATGTAAATAAAGACCCGTGAACATGCTGATATCAAGAGAAACTATAGGGCTGCACGATTTTGGGAATACATTTTAGATTTTTCTGGTTAAAATTGTGATTTAAAATGTACAAAATACACACACACTGACATATATATATAAACAATGAACACCAGGTTTGTTGTGCTTTGTAGGCATATACGTGCTGCATAAAATAATATTAACAACAGCCGATAGCAGGCGTCCTATACATCGTTAAAAAGGAACATATCAGTAACACTACACTAGAGAAAAATATATTGATTATCATATGTTACTTCAAATGTTTCCATTCATTATGAAATAAAATTGGAGTAAAAACATGAAGCCTAATGCACAGCGCGACTGACTCAAACTCAGCGATCGAGCCGCTCCAAACTATGAAACATTATTGTTACCATCTACGTTTGAGCAGATATCCACAAACAAAGTATTTAACAGTAAACACGTGTAAGAAATTGTAGTCTGCCTGGACCCAGATTCCACTCCAAACTATATTTTAGAATGAGCTCATCCCCAAAATGGCATAATTATCATAGAGATAAAAGAAAGTCAAGTTATATTGTTTCTTCACCATTTGGGTTGTCCACATCCTGAGCAAATGGTAGTCAATTGTAGAATGGGACTGGGTGTGGGACACAGAGAACCTTCTCAGACAATGGGGTGTCTCAACTTCATTAACATACAGACCACAGCTGTTACAACAAGGTCAACTTAATTTACATTAAGAGTTGTAAACTGTAACAGGTTAAAAGGTTTGAGATTTGGATGTTCTGGGTTCATTCTGATGCTGGTGAACCCAAGGTGCTTTGTGTACCTTGCCACTGCTATGCTGTAATAAACTTCATTTTTGAGATCTTCAACGTCCACATCATTTTGTCTTACACACGGGTCTAAACATTATAATAACCACCATATTAGAGTAACACTGAGTTTTATCTAAATGTGTGAACCAAATTAAACTTCTATACTGTACATGTCATGATCACCTTCACCGTCACTGCCTTCATCTTCAAACCAGAAACCACATTTCTGCTTTCACACTTTGGATAAAAGCATCAGCCAAATCAATAAACGTAAATGCAAAACATTTGGTGTTAGTAGAAAGTATAAGATTAGAAATATCCAAACAATTCTGACTGACGCATTATTTTCATCAAAACAATTGATTGGTTCTTGGTCATAATGAGATCATGCAAATACAATGAATCTATGCTCCATGTTTCCTCTGTTTATTCATGAGAATATGTTAAACACTTCACAGTTGCTGCAAATAAAGCAATATTTTCAATATGAATGATTACATAATTTAAGGCAGCCACATATTGACAGACTCACTTGTCTTACAACAAAAAAAATACCTTTTTAAGATCTCATTCTGAATGCAGTGCATAAGGCAAGAATAAAACAGTAAAAAAAAAACAAAAAAAAAAAACAGTGTATTTTAAATCAGAAAACTGTACCCAAGAATATGCTAATTGCTAATATCCCAAGAATATAGCAGCACAAAACGCAGTGTATTTTACACAGAAACTGTAAAAACTAAATGTAACTTACAAAGTGGAAAGACAAGGCAAAGTTATAGCACACCTTATACAATGGCAAGTAAAAACACTTTCCTTAAAAGTGATAATCATAAAGGGTACAAAATATAAATATAGTCATTAAGGCTAGAATATGTAACTTTTGGCCCTTTAGCAGTTGCAGAATAAAATACTTGTAGAGGAACATTAAGTTCTGGTGAATAAAAGAGTTGCGAGTCGCTTCGCTTTTCTAGACAGATTAATCTGATGGTTTGAGGTGCAGCACTTTTGACTTCTTTATCATTATAAGGACTTTGTCAATTTAGATTTTTTTTAATATGATTATTTTAATTTTTTAAATCATAATTTCAACTTTCTTCTCATAATTCTTATTGCATAATTGACATTTTATCTCATAATTTCAATTTTTTTATCTCATATTTATGATCTACCAAAACATGATTGTTTTTTCTTACATGCAGGAAATGTTTCTACATTCTGATCCCATGGTTACAGGAGATCGTCTTTAACTCAACAACATTAAACTCTCTCTCTCCTAACAAATAAATTAATAAATAACAAAAGACAGATATTTAAGAAAATATGTCTTATGATCAGGTCAGTAACTTACACACTTTTATGATTATTTCTAACTTTTTCTATCTAAAGTTGTGGCAGCAAGACTGGAAGCACCACCTCCTCCACTGACTCTGTGTTTAGCGCTAAAGCTTAAGCAGTTTCTGCTGTTACAGTTATACAGTTGTGTCATGTACCAAATGCTTTATCATTATTATCAGCTATTACTGATTCATGTGTTCAACCTCACCTGAGCATCGTAACTCATGTCGTGTCTGTCTGTCCTACGACTCCTTGAGTTCTTTCTTATCCGCCAAGCTATACAACCTATAACTATAACTGTAACTATAATTCCAGATGCAATGCCAACCCAGAGCCAAAGCGATGATGTTTCCACACTGTCCGGTTCTGTTTCTCCTCGGTTTTCTTGTTCAGTCGATATGGTTACTTTCCTCTGTTGATTCTGCAACAATACAAAGTATAACAGGACATTTTACCTCACAGTGATAAAGATAATAGATCCAACTATAATTTATAAACAGAAACATTCAGACTGAAACATCACTTATGAACATCAAATATGGGATCAACTTCTTGCAGTATTTAGATTTTAAATCAAACAACTTTAATTCAGTTACAAACTTTATGCCTTAATCTACTAGTTTCACACACCCTTGATGATCAGCTGTACAGTGTAATGTTCAGATGAGTGTGAGATGAGGCAAGTGTATTCTCCAGCATCAGCAGAAATAAGTTTGTGGAGTTTGATGGAGAAGTTTCCTTTCTCATACTCGTCTGGAAAAGTTTCAGTTCTGTTCTTATACTCTGGATCCTGTTTCTCTAATGAATGACTGCTGGGAATTATATCACGCACAATCTTGCTGCCATTGTGTCTCCAAAACACATTAATATATTGAAGTTTATGATCACGTTTAGTGGAAGAACACGGCAGGAGAACAGAACCACCAATAACAGCCTCTACTGTTTCCTGCAGAGACACTGAAACAACACAAACTTTAATTGTAACTGTAACTTTAACAGTCAGATGCATTCATTTATCTTTCAACTGTAGTTTGTTCAGATGCTCACCTTTGTTTATTAGCACCGCAAACACACAGATGAAGCCACAACTGCAGAAACAGAAAAAAAATTAAAAGTTTGTTTACCTTCCTTTGGTTCAACTTGAATAGTACGGTACAAACACTAAAGTCATGAGTTTGATTCCCACATAACACACATAATAAAGGTAAGATGGTAAGATAGGATAGTGTGTCCCTCCCATACTGAGTTTTATTACTGATCACTGATGTCATCTCTAAATATGTTACAAACTGGCAGTAAATGTTCTTAAATGGACAACTTTACCCTTCTTATCCTATTGATAAAACCTTGAATTCACTACAAATAAAACTACTATCAAATAAAACTCTGTAACTTACCAAAACATTTTTAAAAAAATGTGCTAATGCTAACTGCTCTTATTAATCAAAATAATAGTTACATCAGATAAACTATGCATATAAACTTTATAATCATTGCTTAACCAATTCATGTTTAATATTTTAACAACACTAAAAATTCCCTTTTAATTCTAGTTAAAATAAAGCATTTGGCAACCAAAACACAGCAGGAGAAACACGAACCCGAGCAACAAGCTAACGTAACAAAAACAAGCATCAGCAATCAATATCATGATGATTTAGCATTTCCAATTTATGTATTAAATTATTAATATTATTATTTATTTTTTTTACTTTAGAATACCAAATATTGTGCATACAATTATATTGTGCTACTTTCACTGAAAAAATAATCACGTTTGATGTATAGGCTATAATAAAAAATAAGCTGGTCTTTTCAGCAGGATGCTATACTCGTCCTTCTGTCTGATGTGACGTCTGATCCAGTATTAGTGAAATGAACAGCAGTAAATGAGTAAATGTTCTCAGACTTACATGAGTATCTGAGTGAAGCTTCTTTCTTAAACTCCTCTGAGAAAACACTGTGTTCTGGATCCTGAAACATTTCTCTGAATGATGTCTCATATATTCCTGCTGTCACTGAGTCTTTAATATACTGTCATGTCTTGACTTTAACACTGTAAGAGCAGGACAAGATAGCAGAGCTTCCAGTGACATCCTCTCTGACCTACAGAGAGAAAAAAAAAAAGAAAGAGAGAGAATTGAATTTATCAAGGAAATACAGCCTGGCTTTTAAAAATGGTTTTCAAAAATGAATTAACAAATGAATCTTCTACAACAGATATTACCTGTTTCTTTTTCATATCTGATCTCAGTCCAGAAAGATCTTCCTCACAGTTCCTCTCTCTTGTTTTCATCCTGACAGACTGAACAAGGTCGGAGACTGAGGCTGATATTCTCTGATGAACTGATGGGAGGAGGAAGAGACTGATGGGAGGAGGATGGGAGGAGGAAGAGACTGATGGGAGGAGGAAGAGACTGATGGGAGGAGGAGGAAGAGACTGATGGGAGGAGGAAGAGACTGATGGGAGGAGGAAGAGACTGATGGGAGGAGGAGGAAGAGACTGATGGGAGGAGGAAGAGACTGATGGGAGGAGAAAGAGACTGATGGGAGGAGAGAGAGACTGATGGGAGGAGGAAGAGACTGATGGGAGGAGAAACTAAAGTACAAGTAGTATGTTTTGTTTATTCAACTAAAGAGAGAGAGAAAGCAAAAGCTCACAGTCTTGCAATGAATTTGCCTTTCAAACTTTGCTTATAATCATACAGTATCAGCATGCAGGTTCAGTTGCGTGTTGCTTGTTTTAATTGAACTTTTTATTTTATTTATTGGCACACGTACACTTTAGTTTTGCTATATACATCTATTCTTTACATTAATAAAATGCTGATAGATTCAAGATTCGATTGGCTTTATTGTAATGGTAAAAAGCTTTACATTGCCAAAGCATTGGTAACATTAAACATATTTACACACAATTAAAAAAAGTTTGATAAAATAATAACAATGAGACAGAAACGGTAAAAAGTACACTGATTTGTAAATTTTATTTACTATTGATGTTATTGTCCTCTTTTGTCATGGCCACCAGGTTTGCATTTCTCTTCTTTTGAAATATTATTCTGTATTGTATGTATTAGCATTTTGTTTTGTTTGTATTCACAGCATATTGTTTTGTATATTGTCTTAGCATGTGGACAAAATGCTTTTGATGCCTATAATCATTACACTGTTTCTGAAATACACAGAGGCATTCAGTTTGATTTCTTCAATAGTTTGCACAGGTTTGACCTGATGCCTTTATCTGATGAGTTTTATTTACTAGCAAGTGGTGCTTGATGTGAAACTCAAACTTACATTTACATTTATGCATTTGGCAGACGCTTTTATCCAAAGCGATACATTGCATTATCCTATACATTTATACGTATGTGTAACCCTGGGATCGAACCCACAACCTTGCGTTGTTAACGCAATGCTCTTACCACTGAGCTACAGGAAAGCAAACTTAACACAGATTTTCACATCATGGGACGCAACACAGGACTGCAGTGTGTAATATGTTTCCTCTGCTGCCCTCAAGAGGCTGCAGTTGTTATATTTCCACCATATAAACCCAATGAATCCCTATACTATTCAAATAACCTTTTAATCTATTCAGCAACTATAAGGAAGGCGCTGGATATGATGATGAGATAGTGGCGTTCAGAATGTGCACACCAATTAAATGTCAGTACACAGATGTGCTGTTTATGCATGTATTATGTAGTATGTATTATGTATATGTGTATATGAAGAGTTCAGATGCAAAAGCCTCTAAGTGCCATCTGGAATCTTCTTCTAAAATGATCATTTTTATCAAGCTTGTATATTTATGTTCAGTAATTTCACTTTAATGACAATTCATAGGTCATTTTCATTGCCATTTAAGTGAAATTAATGAATTTAAATATACAAGCTTGATAAAAATGATCATTCTAGAAAAAAATGTAAGATGGCACTTAGAGGCTTTTGCATCTGAACTCTTCATATGTTTACCAAAGACGATGTAAGGGCAGTGTTGGGGGTAACTCATTACAACTTGAGTTACGTAACCAGATTACTTTTTCAAGTAAAGTAACGCATTACTTTTAAAATTTACAAAAAAAATATCTGAGTTACTTTTTCAAATAAGTAACGCAAGTTACTTTGTTTCCCCATTTATTGTCTGACACTCTCCGGTCCCCATGTTGAGATAAATCCAAGAGCAGAGGCGTTGTGTGTAACGTGAGCTTGCATTTACTCATCTCACATGCACACAAAAAAAGATTCAATATTCCTTAAAATGAATCAAATCAGTGAAATGCAGAATCATAATACTGTGCAAACGTACTCGGTTACTAACGTAACCTCGGTTCTCTCTAGAAGAGGGAACGAGTACTACTATGTAGGGATAGTGAATGAGTGAACGAGTGAGCGGTTTCAGACACAGCTTAGGTGTCCTCTATCACTTTTTAATGGACACCCTGCAGCCAATCAGAATCAAGTATTCACCCAGACCATGGTATAAACACTAGTAAAGCACTTTACTTAAATGTGATAATTATAAAGGGTACAAAATGAAAAAAAAATTGTCAAAAAACATTTGGTCCTTTAGCAGTTGCAGAATAAAATACTTGGAGGAACATTAAGTTCTGGTAAATAAAAGAGTTGTGAGTCGCTCTGCTTTTCTGCACAGATTAATCTGATGGTTTGAGGTGCAGCACTTTTGACTTATTTATCATAATTAGGTATTTGTCGATTTAGATTTTTTTTATGTGATTCTTACTCTTTTTTTGTGTCATAATTTCAACTTTCTTCTCATAATTCTGAATTATTGCATAATTGACATTTTATGTCAATTTCAACTTTTTAATCTCATTTTTCTGATCTACCAAATCATGATAGGTTGTTCTTACATGCAGGATTAGTCCTAGATTCTGATCCCATGCTTACAGGAGTATAATTGAAATAATCCAAGATACCGGTATTTGAAATGAACAAAGACATTTGCTTGACTGTTTTTCCACCCCCTCTTTCTACAATGACTATTTGGAGTTCCTAAAGGCACAGATGGGCTAGTGATCTAGGCCTGTAGGCCAAAATGTTTGTACTTAGGGGGTCGATGAATTGTCACACCTTTAGTACGGTGGGGGAAGTTCGAATTATCTGATTGGTTAGTTTAAATGTCTCACATTTTTCATATATGCTGGGTACAATTAATAATATAAGTTATCATCATCTCATACATCTATTTTGTAACTATTTTAAGTGTAACCATAAACATATTTTGTCATTAAACTTTTTCAATTACAACTAATGTGCTAACTAGTTTTTATTTGTTATTGACTTTGAAGTGCTACCTATTGCAATATTGTCACTCTCTATAGCAACGCTCTCCCACATATTAAGCTATTGTAACTGCTTATTTCCGTCATTGGTATAAGTGGCAGTGGGTGGAACAGACAAGAAATGTACAGTTTTCTCCCATCTTGCTAATAACATTTCTTTAGTCATTCGGCAGTCTTGCAGCTTGAACCTCTGCAGGAAATCCACCCTTGCAGGTGATCGTCTTATCAGTGCAAGTGTCACTAACAACATTAAACTCTCTCACTCCTAAATAAAATAATTAATAAATAATGAAAGACAGATATTAAAATATGTGTTGAGCAGGTCAATATATGAGCAGGTCAGTAACTTATTTTCTGTTGTTGTTTAGACTGGGCAGTGTTACCAACATAAACACTGTTTTGTGAATCTTGTCTGCGTTTCCCAAAAGCATTATAAGCTTAAGAAGATCGTAGAGCCTTTGCCACCATTGATTTCAACTTTTCAATGAAAGTATGCTGTTTCCCACAAAATACATCCCAACAGCTTTAAAAAATAACTGTTATAGGCTTAATGTCATCAGTAGGGAATACAGCAACACACACTCACTCAATCTACTCGTTTCTCTGTTATTCAACCAAATCCTTTACAGTCTTCTGCTTATTTCTTACTTTTTCTATCTAAAAGTTGTGGTTCCAGTCTTGCTGCCACAACCTCCTTCACCGACTCTGTGTTTAGCGCTAAAGCTTCAGCAGTTGCTGCTGTTACAGTTATACAGTTGTGTCGTACCAACAGCTTTATCATTATTATCAGCTATTACTGATTCATGTGTTCAACAACCTCATGAGCGTCTGAACTCATGTTCTTGTCTGTCTGCCTATACGACTGCTTGAGTTCTTTCTTTTCCACCAATGAAACCTATAACTATAACTATAACTATAATTCCAGATGCAATGCCAACCCAGAGCCAAGGCGATGATGTTTCCACACTGTCCGGTTCTGTTTCTCCTTGGTTTTCTTGATCAGTCAATATGGTTTCTTTTTTCTGCTGTTGATTCTGCAACAGTTTGAGAGAAAACATTACCTAAAGAGATAAAGGCAACAGACCCGTCTATAATTTATATACAGCAGCATTCAGACTGAAACATCACTTATGAACATTAAATATGGATCATGTTCTTGCAGTATTTAGATTTGAAAGCAAACAACTTTGTTTAAATTAAAAACTTAATGCACTATTTTCACACACCGTTGATGATCAGCTGTACAGTAGGTTGTTCAGATGAGTGTGTGATGAAGCAGATGTATTTTCCTGCATCAGTGTGAGTGAGATCTGTGAGTTTGATGGAGAAGTTTCCTCTCTCATACTCCAATGGGAAAGTTTCGGCTCTGTTTTTGTACTGATCTTTTCAGCATAAATTAGAT
>FLSR01000171.1:15732-30962 GCA_900092035.1 Leuciscus waleckii
CTGTCAATTAGATGCAAATGTGCGCATTTTAACTAGTTGACGCCTAATTTGCATACAGAACGTCCCCAGTTAGTGACTTACATCAAGAGTCTTTCCCCCTGAAATTTAGAAATCTAAATTGGTGAATTTAGAAGAAATCTACAGATGCAAACAGATGGAGGATACACTCTAAAAAATGTAGTAAATCTGAGTAACTGCATCTGGTACATTAATACATAAAACTGAGTAGAAATAAGTTAACATTAAACATTAAAAATAACATTTCCTCTAAACCTTTATAAAATAGTATTCCATACAACCACAAATACATACATGACATTGGCTTTTATTGAATTTTTACTCAATTATTTTGGTAAGTTTAATTCAAACAATCAAGTAAGATTTTCAGAGATTTTATTAAGTTAATAAAGTTAAATATTTCTGTAATATTTACTAAGCCACAGAATATTTTTTAATTTTTTAGTAGGTTTAAAACAACTCCATCTAAATGTGGATTTTGAAGGTTTTATTTGATGATGATGATACAGTCCTCCCTCAAATGTGAAACTAAGTCCATGTCAGGACCATCAAACACGCCCCTCTGCTTGATGCTGTTATTTAGGTTATTCTAAATATATACTTGAAACTAGTAGCATAGAAAATGTTTTCAAAACATGCACAATGTGGAACGGTTTCCTTTGCTTCTCTATAAACCTAGTGAAGGAGACCATGGTTTCTGTGTGAACTGATTATTTTGTAGACATTTTTTGAAAATGAAACAATTTGCGTGAGTTTGAGGTAGATAAAATTAATTAACTTTTTAATTAAATTTTTTTTAAAGGAAGTCAGAGTTGCGTTAATATAATTATATACGTTTTTGTTAAAAAAAAAAAAAAAAAAAAAACAAAATTATGAGAAGTGCCTTTTTTTTCAGAAATTATGAGAAGTGCCCTTTATTTCACTTGAGCCCCTGCCCCTCAAAATGTCTGTGCACGTCCCTGCTCCTGTTTGTCATTGTGCACGAAACTTCACGCCAATAAATCATCAGAAATATTGCTGACTTGTGCGCGTCTCTAGCGCCCTCTTTACGTTCGAGCTAATGCCTGTTAGTTATCCGTGGATTTGCCTATATTTGGAGTTGAAAATAGAAACGTCTTTAGACATGGAAAATATTCTACAATCGATTCAATGAACACTTATGTCTCAAAAATCAAACAGGATTTTTTTAAAAGTGACAGCCTAGAAAGCAACGTAAACGGGGTCTGATTTGTAGGTTGCATTGACACCTATACATTGAATCTTGAAAAAAATACCTTTTTAAAATAGGCTACCTACCGACCCTTTTTTTTTTTTTTTTTTTTCTTTTTCTCCAAACCAAAAATTTTTTTAGGGTTACTGCAAACCAAAATATTAAGAAAGGCCTGAATCCAAACAAGCAAATGCTTCTCACAACATCCTCAACAGCAAAAAACAATCCAGTGTCAACAATTCAACAGTTCTTAATGATGTAAAGACTCAGGTGTGTCGCATTGCTTGATCCACAGCATGAAGTCCTCAAGATTTGTATAAAGACTTGAAAAGGAGAAAAATATTGCTTGCCTTGCACTGTTTTTTGGACATTTTGCGTTTGAATCTGTTCAAACAGATCCTCATTTGACTTTGATTAGAAAAGAGCAAAAGCTTGTCTGATAATTTGGCACAGTAACATTTGCTAAAGTAGGATTGGCCAGTAATGTTTTAAGGTGATGGTTAAGAGTGGTTTGTTTTGCGGTTTAAAATCCTCTAATTGTCTCTGTTCCTCTTGTCTCTTCCAGAAGCTCCAGTTTCCTCCACTACATCTCCTCCACACTCCTCCTCCAGCCCAACACCTCTCAGCTCCTCTGACCTACACTGGCTTTATGCTTTAATAACTGCAATCATCATCATCATTATCTCGGTTTGTTGCTGCTAGATGGAGGAAGGCATGTATTACTTTTATTCTTTTATCAATGGTTATGAGCATTACTGCAGTTCTAATCAGGATTTCTACTCAGTTAGGAAAAATATGGAAATAGAATTTCCAGGTCTGGAAAAGTAAGGAAAACAGAATACAGAGTATGGAGAGGTATTTGCATTTCCAGACTATTGCCCCTATTTAGTTTTCTATAATAAAAAATTAAGAATTTAATGAAAACAAACTAATCATACAAGACGTGTTTAACTTAGTGATTCTTTAGTGATTGTCAAACACGTTTCACTTTTTCAGAAATTTTTAAGATCCAAAGTTGTATCTGTTAACATTAAATAATGCATGCGAACTAACATGAACAAATATTTTATTAACTAACACCTAAATAATGCAAGTCATTGGATAGCATTGGGCTGCATATAAAGAAACAAAATGCATGTGCCATGGATAAATAAAATTGAATCGCTTCCGCACGGACAATGAGGAAATTATTTTAATCAATGTTATTATTATTAATGTAATTATTTTAAATAATTGCCGAAGAGAACGAGCACCGGGAAACTGAAGAACTTTTCTAGCGGGTTGTTTAACTCAACGAAACGCATTCTATGTGAGATTAATCAGATATTTATATTACATAAACTTAATACTCGACTTATATCTGCACAAAATGACGTGAATGCACAAGCGAACTTGACTGTGCTGGTCTGGACGCGCTATTTCCACAACAATGCTCTGAAACTGCAACTAAACCCAGGGAATTCACAACGTTTTATTACAATAGTGTTCTCATTTTATAATGGCATGTATATGACAGTGCATATGATATAATATTAATGTGCATTGCTGTTTGCGCTGCGCACGCTAAAGATGATCACAGTACAATGAAGCGCTTTACTCCATCGTTCATTAACTCAACCACACGCATCCTACAGTATATGAAATTATATATATATAAAACCCATATTTTTGAGGGGAGTGGTTAAGCGTTTCCCAACCCAAGCCGTCAATCCTATGTCATCAGAGAGGGAACGCCATTCCAGACCGGAAGTAACTTTTCAGACTTTGATTAAAGATTACCACGGCAAACAATTTTTTTCTGTGTATTAACTTGCACGGATACATTTTTCACCACAAGACTAGTAATATGCGCTAACAAAGTAAATAGGGTCAATTTTGATTTCAGTTGGATTTAAGTAAATGGGACATTCTACCAGAAACGTACATTATCTGTCCTTGAATTGTTACAGTGAATAAAAAAGTATTTTCATCCAAAAAATTCTAAAATTGGCTCATAGTTGATTTCTGTGAGTTGTTCTGTAAAGGAATATGTCATTCATTAGGTTCTCAGATATTTTTTTCTTTTTAAAAACACTTTTGAAAATTACAAATCCTGTCCATGTCCTTGTCCTCATAGTTTTGTCCTCATCGTCTTTCATAGTTTTGTTATGCTTAAAACTGATATTTAGGGAAAAAAACTCCATCAATAACAAGTTTAAGCTGTTATCATTCACATCAACTGATCAAAAACATAAAATGATATATAAATTCTACAAATAAATTCTATTTTACAACTGTCCCCATGTTTTAGTCAGTCCTGTCACGTTTACATAAAACTCTACATAAAATGTGTGAAATATGCCTTTAAGGGAATCACTCAGAGGAAGTGACACATTTGTCCCATGTGAAGCTGACATTGATCAAGGCTGAATTCTGTCATTGAATTGTATGATTTTAAGCTTGTTTTTGTATGGGTTCTTTTAGGAAGACGAGCTAAAGGGTCAGGCCCTGTCACGGTAAAACATTCCAGAAAATAATGAAAATGTTTTAAATCCAAAACATGTCTTAAAAGGTTACTGAAATTCCTTGCTTGCATGTTAACAGTTTTTATGCTAGCAGGCTGAGTAATGGCAGTTTAAAATGGCCGACCGTCAGGCCCCGTCACATCAGACCCTGTCACATTCCTGTGACACGGCCTTACAAATTAATGTTATTGTTCTTTTTCATTACATTTATTGCATATATTATGTTTTTAACGCATGCAATAGTAAAATGAAGGCCCAGGTGCTTGATTTTTATACAACTGTAGCCATGGAAGTGATTGGAACACCTGAATTCAGTTATTTGGAGGGCTGTCCCAATACTTTTGGCAATATTATGTATGTCCTTGGCTGAATTTTACCATAGTATAATATTACATAAACATTAATTATGATAATAATTAAAAAAAAGAAATGCCAATCAAAACTTAAAATAAAGAACACAAAACATAACTTTTTCTGCATCATCAAAATCCATAAAGTCAGTCCTGTCACGCCATGGTCAGTCCTGTCACACAGGAAATTATGACAAAAGTGTACTATTTGAGGAAATATTAATTAATTAATTCTTTAACTGTGTAGATTAAGGTGGGGGTATATATCCACTACTATGTTTTTGTAAAAATCTCCTATGTAAAGGTAGTTATTTTACAACTATATGGGTGCCTGGCGGGTATTCTGTGATTTTGTGTACTACAGTTGACCGAAAAGTTACTTATATTTCTTAAAGGAATTATAAAACCATGTTACATACAATCAGGGACATGTGATCAATAAGAAAATGCTATTTGTATCAAAGAAATTCATTAGGAAACCATTCTAACATATACAAATTTGTCTGTGACAGGGCCTGACATTTTAGGGTTGAGATGTTATAAAAATTTATTTTATTCAATCATAAAAACATGCTGAGATGGCATGATATGTGTTTCTCATAGTTTAAAATGTCCTCCATATGACTCAACGTTCAGATTTGAGAAAAATATATTTTTCCCCCCAAGATTTTTGGAAGTGGAAATGTACGTTTCTGGTAGAATGTCCCAAAATAATCTATTATCGACTTGCAGTGTATAGGCAGATACGGCATATACCCACTTTTTCAGTCGGCATTGTGTGTATACCCACTTCTAAATCCCATCTGATGTGCATCATTTAGTAGTTAATCCAGTCTCATGTGAATAAAAAAACACCCAGTCAGGGCCGTACCCACCATTGAGGTCCCTGAGGTCCCGACCTCAGTAACTTTTTTGGTGTATATATGTATATATATATAATGAAAGTTGTGAAATAATTGCCTCATATTAACTCTAATTTGGTGCTGCAATGATTCAACCTCCTCATCTGAGCTGCTTCAGCACTCAAACAGGCTTGTCAATGTCAAAATGTTTGTTTTCACAGAAGCGTGTGCCGAGCACGGATCCCAACGCCATGCTTCAGTTAACAATCATACAGTGCGAGATAAGATGCATGTAGCTAAACTAAACAGCTGTTTTTCGCTTTGAAGTTTTAAATGACCGACATAAATAATCAGTGGAAACTTTAAGCTCAATTTAATAACACAAGCACCCTATTAAATATATTGCCATTTATATTGTATAAAAATATTTGTATAACGTTACCTCGAAAGTGTTCGATTATTTCCCCAGTATCAGCACTGGGACTCTTCACTGTTTGTATCACTCCACTTGGCGACAAGTGACTGTCTTTATGAGTGAGCAATTGTACCATTGATTAAATGAACAGATTAGTCCAAAAACATTGATTAATTTAGGAAAGAAAAAGTATCTGAAACTGATCTTTGATGCTCATACTAATTGCTCATATGCCTCTCGACACAGATGGATTGCATTGCCGTTTGTTTGAAATGTAACATCTATGCAAAAGAATTCTTGAAACCATTCCCGTTTCGAATATGTGATTGTTTATTGTCAACAATAAGCATAAACATGGCCAAGCGGGAGCATGTACAAATGAAACAAACGAGGGCCAAGGATTGAACCCTGAGGGACACCACATGTTAGGGACATAGGAGCTGAGGCATGATGACCAATAGACACATAGAAACTCCTGTCCTCTAAATAAGACTTTAGCCAGCAGATGACTGAGCCAGAGAGACCCACACAGCATTCAAGTCTTTCTACTAGTATGCTGTGGTCAACAGTGTCGAACGCCGCATTGAGGTCCAACAGCATAAGAACAGTGTTTTTTCCAGCGTCATTATTTAGCCAAATGTCGTTGACTACTTTAACCAAGGCTGTTTCAGTGCTATGGTATTCTCTAAAACCTGACTGGTATAGATCAAGACAGGAAGTTGAGGTCAGAAAAGCAGATATTTAATTGAAAACAATTTTTTCAATTATTTTGCAGATGAAAGGTAGATTTGATATGGGTCTGTAGTTGTTAAGGACAGACCCATCCAGGTTGTTCTTTTTAAAGGGCATATTGCAGGTAAAAAACAAAAACAAAATGAATATATAACCGTGAATGAAAATATCATATGAAAAGATAATGCAGGATTTAAAATGTTTTAAAACGACATAAGGACACCAATTTAGTAGATAAAGTGAGCGTTTCTTTGACTGCTCGTAAAAAACGCTTTTTTTCAACATTGCGTCATTTTACGTCATGAGGGAGATGTGTGCTGTGCTCTGCGGCTCTGCCACAGCTCAGTGCAGAGTAGGTTGGTATTCAGTCAGAGCGGTCGTGAGTCAGTGTGTTTTCAGTAGTTTTTGTATTTCAATTTATCATCGTCATGGTAAATTATTGTGTTTGTGGAGCTTGCAAAAACTCCAGCCTGTCATGACATCGAGTCCACCGGTTTCCTAACAAGAAAAGAGACGGTGCTATCTTTCGTGCCTCGGCGCGGTTTGTGCAGGTGAAGAGACGGGATTTCTCTTCCGTGTCGGCTTCGGAAAACGAAAACTGATCTACTCGTTATTGTGTTTGTGTGGACCGTTTATCAGTTTGGACCAGTGCAGCGCGAGCCTGATCAAGCAACACTGTTACTGCGAGATCCAGTAAATAAAGCATTTGAATTTGCCACTGAAGTAATAACATCGCTGCGAGATCTAGTGAGAAATATTCACATTTCTCCGTTATTAACAAATCAAACAGCGCTGACGTGGAAACCAGGAATAAACTGTGCAATGAATGAACTATCCAGTGTCCACAGATCAGCAACATTCACCATGGATTTACTGTAGTAACACTACTGTCTGCAACCATGGACGTTTGGCAGGAATAATAGGATAAAATGCTTTCAATTTACATTACGTCGGTTTTATTTTGACATTATGAATACAATTGCTGCCCTCAAATGTTAATCTGAACTAAAATAAACCTTTGTTTATACTACCAATATTACATTTCATTTTGTCCAAGGAGCTGTTTTCTTTTATTTGCTTCTAAGAAGAGTCAAGTAGCCTATAGCTCCATCATTGCTCAAAGTAAAAAAAAAATATCATATTTATGATGTTAGTTTTAATAAAAAATAAAAAAATGATTCAAGGAAATTTCAAGGAAACGTATCTATAAGCTAACTCTGGTCTCTCACCAAGACACCTGCCCTGTTCTTCACTATCTCCTCACACCACAACTCAATTTGTCTCCTCTGACCGTTGTTCTGTCTAACATTATTCCTGGCCTGTCCCTGCTTTCCTGGCTGCCTAGCAGGCTCATAATTGTATAGCTGTGCTCCATCATACGAGTAAGTATGAACAATTTCCTCAGCGTCTGAAACGTCTTGCGATCCATTATTTCTTATACTGTTGTTTGAATCGACCGCTCTCCCTCGTGCTACGTCACGACTCTCGCCCGTCACGCCCATTTTCAGATGCGGAAGTAAAATTTTCTCACAAAAACGACTCCAGAAGCCACTGTAGCGTATTTATAATTTTTTTTTCAAGAAAATCTAGTTCCTACATTATTTTTCTATACATTGACTTGTTGGGTCTTCTAACCTGCAAGTTGCTCTTTAACTATTTAATAGGGGTGTAACGATACGCGTATTCATATTGAACCGTTCGGTACGAGGCTTTCGGTTCGGTTTTCGGTACGCATTTTCAAACCGAACGGTTCGTTGGACCATTTTTCCTGCCGACCAAAATTTCGTTATTTCTGTAGGCGCGCTGCGACCACAACATTGCCCAACATAAAATGGCAAACGTAATGCAAGCGGAACGAATCTGCTCGTTATTGTGTGGTTGAAGGACCGTTTATCAGTTTGGACCAAAGCAGCGCGAGCCGATCGTGATCATGTGACGCTGTTACAACACAGCGCTAATAAGAGATAAAGAAAGCATTTGAATTCGCCACAGAAGTAATAACATCGCTGCGAGATCTAGTGAGAAACATTCACATTTCTCCGTTATTAACGGATCAAACATTCACCATGGATTTACTACAGTAACACTAACTGCAACCATGGAAGTTTGGCAGGAATAGTAGGCTATAATGCCTTCAAGTAACATTACGTCGGTTTTATTTTGACATTATGAATACAATTGCTGCCCTCAAATGTTAATCTGAACTAAAATAAACCTTTGTTTATAACTACTACAATATTACATTTCATTTTTTCCAAGGAGCTGTTTTGTTTTATATGCTCCTAAGAAGAGTCAATTATAGCTCTAGAATTGCTCAAAGTAAAAAAAATCATACTTTATGATGTTAGTTTTAATAAAAATAATTTTAAAAAGTATAATTTCTCTGGCATTTCTTTCTTTTTGCTGTATCAAAAACGTACCGAACCGAACCGTGACACAAGTGTATCGTATCGAACCGAACCGTGAATTTTGTGAACCGTTACACCCTTAATCAGTGCTATATCCTTTGTTTTTAATAAGAGCCAAGCCTTTTTTGTTCCGTGCGCGTTGCTTCTCTCTCCCGCTAAAGCGGCATATTAAAGGAATAGTTCACTTTAAAATAAACCGATCGACTTTTAGATTTTTGCCTTTGATTTCTCCCGGCATTTAAAACACAACCCGCGTTCTTTGGGATTATTGAAGTGCGATATGTGAAGTGCATCCAGACAGAGAGAGCACTGGTAGGAGGACATATATCCAAAACTCCGACTCTTTCTTGACCTAAGAAATTATTAAAACGTGTTCCCATCTCGTGCAGAAGTACAGTCAAAATGCTGCAGCTGTAATGGCATGAGAGGATAATGTGTGTCCGTAAATTTCCCGCTGACATGTTGAAATACTCTAGGATCTTTTTTTACCTCACTATCCCGGGAAATAACCTGATTTAGCCTATTAATAAACAATCACTTTGCTAGCAAAATAGAACACAATTCTCATATATAAAACGAACTAATAAAACAAGCAAATTAACGAGTAAATAAGCAAGTTAATGATCAAATAAGTAAGCCCCGCCCCCTCACAATATTATCGTGCATGACCGATCTCACAGGTGAATGATAGGACGATATGAAAATGGAGCATATGATATCGCCCAACACTACACCCAGATCAATTTAGTTTACTTATCTGTTTTATTTCACAATTGTTACATGTAGTAATACAACTCTTTTAATCCAGCAATGAAAATGCATTACTTGTATTGATCTGCAGCTGCCACACACTGCCATACCCTGCTGAAATGTATAAATTAAGCTTTGACTTCAGCACCTTTTATTTCATTTGGTCTTGTAATTTTGTTTTTCACCAAGCTCAGATTTCTATTGTTTTCTTTACAGGTCCTGTGTTTTCAACAACAACAACAAAAATTGGGGGGAACCGGTTGCAGTGATTGTGTGTCCGTCACCATGAACGCTTTTGGAGAAAATACAGACGCTCTTCTCATGGATGGCCGAGTGCCTCAACACTAAATAACGTTCGAGCACTTGTTCAATTTGTGAAATTTGATATTGAGATCCATAGTTTGAACGGCAAAAAAAAAACAAAAAAACATTTCAAGCTACTTTCATATGTGGTTTTAAATCCTATTCCAGCATCGTCTCTGTAAATCCGTTTGTCTGATCGCTCTGATTGTATTCCGTGAAGCTTTTTTGCCTGTATGTCACTTTCTCACGCCACGGAAAACTTGAACATCAAATGTCTTTGTCAAGACAACATCTGTGTTGAAAACCACGCATGAGGCTGTTACTGTGTTTTTGGACACTAATGCAGGTGTAACCGGTCAAGTCTGAACACCAGGCCCTATCACGATCTGCGTTGTGTTGTGTAGCTGAAGGAAGATACGGGACAACTGGATCTGCTGCTGATCTGGAGTGTTTATTTTTTGTGGATATTTGGAAGCAGATAGTGCTGGATGAAATAAAGAGAGTACAGCATGAAATGTTTGCTTCTGTGATTTGATCTCCTCTCCTCAGCGGCTCAAGCAGACTCAGCACATCACAATGACAGTAAATAATCGAATTAACAATAAAATGGATGAAAACACATTACAAACAACATTTAAGGAAAATAAATTGTCACAATGAACAAAAGTGAGCCATACCTGGATGAAATAAAGAGAGTACAGCATGAAATGTTTGCTTCTGTGATTTGATGTCCTGCACAGATCAAAGACCAATTAATTAATCGGCCAAAATCACCACATTCAGTCGACGCACACTCAAACCGCTGTACTCAGCTATAAAACTATTATATCCAATCCATCCATGCATAAAACACTTCGTAACACATTTCTAACACTCTTAACATGAATATAATTAAACATTACATACTCAATCCAACTTCTGAAAACTTTGACACTTTATATTGAAAGAGCACCGCTAGCTGCTTACCTCTCCTCAGCGCGCTCAAAGCAGACTGAGGACGCAGCGCGAGGCGAACGGTAATGACGTCACGACGTCAGCAAAAATACAACGCAAAACTTCTTTCCCAAATGAATACTAATGATATTAAAAAACAAATTATAGCCTTTTCTTAGACAAATAAGTATAAAGTAAATAAACAAAAATTGACAGGAAGGATTATTAGTGAAACATTCATTTACATTGTTAATATACACTATGAATATAAACATCCGTCACACAGGTGTTCCAGAAAATGAAAGACAATCATTTAGATGTTGTCAGTTAATATTAGAGATGCACCGATGTATGGGCCAATAATCGGTATCGGACGATAAGGGCCAGTATTTTCACTATCGGCTGATTATTTAAAAACAGCCGATGATCAATGCTGATTATATCCTGGTCAGACTGAAACTCACTGTGTGTGTGAAGAAAATCTCTCTTGTTGAATTTAGGGCAAGTTAATGCAACAATAATGCTTTAAAAGTTAAAAACAGCTACACAAAAGCGGCCTCTATTTGACCCAGTGGGTTCAAACCCAAGCCAGGGTTGCAGGTCTGCAGTTTTCCCCTATACTAAACATTATTTGTAGCGCTCTATCCAATAATCGCAAATAGCTCTTTGTTTCTTTTTAGAAGTAAGAAAGCACAGTGTCATTTCTCAAATTCTGTCCATTTTATCACAAATTCAATCAATAAATGGCGTTTTGACGCTCTTAAATGTGACATTAGATCACTGCGCCTCAGTTCAAGCAGCAGCGCGAGTCTATTCTTCCACTTTAATACAAATTATATCTAGAAAAACATGCATGAATATCAGAAGGTATGTTGAGAGATACAGTACAACTTGCCAATATCATGTAATCACTCAATCAGTGTTTCAACCGCGGAAAGATGTCAATAAAACAGCTTCTGAACAACGTCACTTAATAATAGCTCACATATAACAATGTTATATGTGCATATATGTGCAATATATGTATAACAATGTTATATGTGCAACTGAGTTGTATACAAACATTTCAGCTTTATAATATTATATATATTTAAAATAAATAGCAGTTGAATATAATAGCTCTGTTGTGAACCAAATTAGAAGTTCCCTGCAATAGTTTGCAGCATCATTTGGGAGAATGTTTTTTTCCCATAAGAAAAACCAAACTATCGGTATCAGCTGATATCATTTTGAATAATGGGCTGAGAAATATAATATCGGTGCGTCTCTAATTAATATTAATGTTATGTTTTATAATCGATTAATCAAACTATTATTAGAACTATGAATTGACTAATCATTGTTTATTTCAGCAATTAATCAGTAGACTTTAATATAATCATTTTATTATATTATTCTAACTAATAAATAAAACAAGGAAATCACTTCAGCTTTTAAAAATTCAAGCTTTAATATATGCAAACCAAATGATCACTTTACTGTAATATGTTTTGAATTTTACATTCACTTTAATAACTATATAAACAAAAAATATAACTCTAGCTCCAGCTGTCACACACTCACATCGGGATCACATGTCGGGATCTTTCCTCTTTAATGATCAAACGTTGTTCTCTCATGAAATGCCACTTCCATCTTGCATGCATTACAAATGACAGTATTTTTGTTTTTAATGGTCAAACTTTCCCACACTTTACTGGTTCGGCTTCATTTGCACTTTATTGATCTGGCCAAAACCTGTTATTTTACTGTTTTCAGTAAGGGAATTATGGTTAAGGGATTATTTTGAATGTGTTTGTGTAAGTTTAGAATATAACTAATTGTTCATACAAAACTATGCATATATTTGTTTTATGACTTTTATAAATTGTTACGTTATATCTGTTAAAATATGTTAAGTTTGTTATATTATTATTCTGTGCCTTTTCTTAGTTTGAGCTAGCTTGAGTGATATTTTCACAGTGAAATATTTTGTTAGCTGCGATAATAATAAATAAATAAATCTTTAACCATGTGATGCTCTGTGAATATCATTTTGATACACTGCTGATGCATTAGAATCAAATGTGTGCTGGTCATGTTGTGTATTTGTGTATCAAGCAGTATTTCAGGGAGGATTCAAGAATATAGTGTAATGAAACTTTGGTCAAATAAAAAATGGCAAAATTATGCATTTGTATTGTAGTATACGTAGTAATCTGCACTTGATATGATGAACTGTTATGGTGATAAGTACACATTATTGGTCATCACATACATAATCAATCATCACCCGAATTAGGATATATAAAATAAAAAATGGTTCAGACGACAATTAACTTGTTTGCAAAACTGCCATATGACGAGAAATTCAGTCTCCATTAGGAGGAAAGGCTTCTGCAAACTTAATATAATGTACAGACGGGAGACATTTCACTATGCTTACACATTTAGTCATTTATTTTCAAAATTATATGGTTAAAAGGATTTGTTCTCGGTTTATGCAAATTAACTCATGCTGTATGAACTAACAAAATTTTTTTTGTATTATCCATTAAGATGGTAGGCTAATTAAAAGAATCCCCATTGTACATCATGATACCTTGATAAACAGAAACGTCCATGTAATGTCCATGTAAAGAAACGTCCATGTAATGTGTGGTGGCCTGCGATGGACAAGGACGCAGAGAGGCATGTCATGTGATAACCTGATAAACCAGAGCCACTGAGAATGACACGTCTACCCTGAAAACCCTTGGCAGGATCTAGCCACTGACATATCCTCTGCCAACAGGAGAGTCCATAGGCCTAGTGATAGTTGCCTACCTCCGCTATTATGAGTAGCCTATGCGATACTACTCAAGTCTGCCACGGCTGATAAAATCATTGACTGTATGGAGGAAGTTTTCAGCCGTCATGGTCTGCCATGCACCCTCAGATCAGATTGTGGTCCACAGTTTATGTCCACTCAATTCCAACAATACTGTGAGACAAATGGTATTCAGCATGTTAAGACGAGGCAGAATGCATCTATACTGAAACGCATACGGATTGCGCAGGCAGAAGCCCTGAAAAGGAGCTCCACAGATGTGACTACCAACAGAGCTATTGACCATAACACCACTGGAAAGGATCCTGCCAAACTGCTTTTTAGTAGGAAGGTCAGGAGGAAACTACCCGATTTTACCATGCCGCGAAATGACCAGGAGGCAAGGGACCATGATGCAGAGCAAATAAGTAAACCAAGCTTTACGCAGACAGACCACTGCCGAGGGGCAAAATGCTCACAGCTGGATGTGGAAGACAGATTTACTGACAACTGCATTTAGTCAAGTCCCATCATACATTGTCGTGTCCAGAAAGGTAAATTCTGTGACCATTGAAGTTTCACGAGGAGCACAATATAAAAGGAACTTGTGAAGAAAATCTTCAGCTGGAATGCAAGTGACAGTCCAGTTGAACAGCAAAGCTAAGCAGAGACTGATCCAGTCAGATCAGGGACAGAGAAAACTGTTGAGTGATCCTGTTGAGGAAATAGCATGCACTGAGATGTTACAAATATTTTCACTGTGTTCACATTACATTTACATTTAAAAGATGTTTAAAATCAATATGTCCTCAGGTCACAATGGAAATGTAAGAGGAAGTGTAACCTGCTGTACGGCCAAGGCGGGGCACTGAGATTTTCACTGTGTTCACATTACATTTACATTTAAAAGATGTTTAATCAATATGTCCTCAGGTCACAATGGAAATGTAAGAGGAAGTGTAACATTGAAAAAAAATAGGTCTATATATGTTCTGAAGATATCACTTGTGTTGGTGGAACGTTGATAGGTCATATTGATTAATTTATGACAGTTTTATAAGTTTACAATGTTTTCTATGCAATTTCTAAAGGCAGGTTTAATTCAAAGCAAAGGGGAGATGTCATGTCTCTATAGCGTAATGCGAGAGAACGAAAAACGGGGTAAAGACACAAGTTGAGTTCACGATAAATCTTTCTCGATCATGACTTAATTCGACGTCTTTAGCTGGAAGCGAAGGCACAACACTATCCACAACTTACAACAGCACTGGGATTTGAGTGGAATTGCGTGTGAAAGTGAGCATTCATTGCTATAATGTATAACACTGGAGCACCGGTCTTGTCGAACATGAGTCACGTCAACCACACCTTCGTGCTGCTGTCACCTGACCTGACAAACACACTGTTCAACAGTTGACCGTGAGAGGAGGAGCTTTTTCGTTTTCATGTCGTCATAATCATGTCGAGCCAATAGAAAGGGATAGAAAGGTTGAGACCTGGATATAAAAGTAACCCGGCAGGCTATAGTGAAGAAACTCAAACGGGGACTCAACTTGAGCTTGGATATTTATTGTGCAAAAGATGAAAACCATTGTCGCTGTCAACTTGGCGCTTTTTACAGGTAGGTAAACTATAGGATAGGCTATATCGGGAGTTTTGTCCCGCAAGACGTAATCCGTGTCCCGCATTTTAGTTATTTCTGCATTACTTCAGTTTTAACCCATTTAATCCCAAATTTTTCCCAGACACAAAAATATCAAAATCATGTGTCATTAGTATCCCTTTGAAACAATCAATCATAATTTTTTTGAAATTTTCATGGAAAAGTTTGTGAAAAAGTGTGTTTTATGATCGGTCACAATTGTGACCGGTGGGATACTGTGTTGTATCAACCATTGGACAGACTGAATATAGGTCTATTTGACCTGTGCAGTGTGTTTCTGTGTGTGTGTGTGTGTGTGTGTGTGTGTGTGTGTG
>FLSR01000171.1:33068-50589 GCA_900092035.1 Leuciscus waleckii
CTGTGTCTGTGTCTGTGTCTGTGTCTGTGTCTGTGTGTCTGTGTGTCTGTGTGTCTGTGTGTGTGTGTGTGTTGAAGCAGGGTTGGAACAAAACTCTGAGTAGAGGGAAGCAGCAGTGGTGCTTCTAGACCACAGTAACTGGGGCCAACCTTAACATTCATCTTAACCTATTTTAGTATTAATTTCAATTCATTTTTTCACCATGTCATGCATCACTGCAATCTCTAGAAGTAGCTAATAAAACAATTTTCAACTTTAGACAGGTAATTTTCTACTGTAGTGTGATATAATGATCAGTCATGATAATACAATTTTAGCATCTAAGCACATCTAGGCACTTTTTGTCACGGTTCATCGATCCCTGTGTTCATTTTTTGTATGTGTGGGTGTGGGGTCTGTGTGTGTTGTGCTTGTTTGTATATAAAAAAGTATATACTGTATTAATAAAACAAAAGCACATAATTGTACTAGACATGTGTGAAATTAATGTGGGGAAAAAATAAATACTCTGAACCATAAGTAGATTTACACAAACTGAGAAAGTCAAAAAGCGTTACTTTGTGCTCCGCTCTCCCCTACATTAGTATTATTATTAAATATTTTAAATCGGTTTTTATAATAATAACGTTTTAATATTTTTTATGATAGGCCTATGAGTAAAATTATAATATGTAATATAGTGCATATATTAAGCAAAAATACTCCTCTCTAATTTTTCTAGCTATGCTGTGGTCATTAAATGGCTTTTCTGAGGTAAATGTTACGATACATATTGTTCTCCAGTTGTTTTATTGACCTATTTCCAGGGTCGGATTATGACTTGTAAAGGCCCTGGGGCCAGTTATGAATATGCAATAGGCCTATATGAATATGCACTTGATGAACTGTTAGAGTGATAAAGTACACATTATTGGTCATCATCTGCTGAATTAGGATGATTTAAATAGTTCAGAGGACATTAACTTATGTGTAAAACTGTCCTCATGACATGAGAAATTCAAGTCTCCTCCATTAAAAGCTTCTGCAAACTAAATATAATGTACAGTATAGACTTGTCACGGCTATTCATTGAAACACTTTGTTCATGAAAATGTATTTCTGAAGGAGAAACATTTGTTAAAGTTATTAATATCCAACTTGAGGGTCTTTATATTGTTCTTCATTTCTCACTCAAGTCTTGATGTTTTGAGGTCTTCAAACACTTTTTTTAACGATCTATGCATTTTAGAAAATATTATCAAACTACATACTTTTAAAGGCACAATAGAATAATATAACGAAATATTTTTATTATATTATTAATTCTGGCAAATCAACGGCCATAATCGTTGAATATACAACTCAGTTTATAATATTTTGTTTTGGTGCACAACGAATGATTGTCTATATTCTGATTATCTTCGTTGGAGGGTGAAACATTATGACCTTATTGAAAACTTTCTGTGATCCAGAGAAAATTCCACCTCTGCACTAGGCAACTAGACCGCACAATAAAAGTGTAGGTGAGCAGGGGCGAAAGTACCATTTTTCAGAAAAACATAATTTGAAAAGATGTTGTTTTAGACAGAGATATATTTTTGCTGTGGTCAGTCACTCACAAGTGTGGTCTATCAATACCAGGTGGTATTTTGTAAAAATGTAGAAGGACTTCAGTATAATTTCACTTTGAACTAAAGACTGCTCATGTTACTTTCGACCCCGTCAGTTGGGACGAAAGTAACACAACAATATACAAGCTAGATTTTTTGTGTTACTCTTGTTTGTTTGTTTTATTAGCCTAAATATACCCGAGTATGACCTTGTTAGCATGTAACTACAAACATTTTGGCCTTTATATTTGCAAAAAAATTGTTAATTTACATTTTCATTTTAAATTTCAGTTTCATCAATGTTTCAAAAATAACCCAACAGTACAAACTTGAATTGTTTAGAATATTTTTTTATTGGCAATGTCAATCTATTTTATAAAATGTGTTTTCAACATGAACAATATGATAATTAAATTAAATTACCATAACATAAATTCTCAACATAATGTAAACATAAATTTAAAATCTGCATAAAAACATCAGGATGGAAACCCTGCAAATTCATAGATGGAGGTGGAAAAGCTATAAGGTATGGCTAAAACCTAAATGTGACTAGGGTAAATGGAAACAGATTGAGTGAAAAAAATGGTGACACAGAAATCAGCTGATTTAAATGTGAATGCACTCTCTTAAACATCTGGCTGAATCAGACCTCTATCTGTCTTACTGACCCTCACTCTTGCCATGTTCTGTTGGTATAACATGACATAAACATGTTTTAATAAATGCTGCAACACAGAGAAAGTCACCACATTAGCAGCGCGACAAAAGAAACACTTGTTTTCACTATAGCGGGACAAAAGTAACAAGTGTTACTTTCGTCCCGACAGGAACTCCTGACGTTTAAACCCGATTTACTTTTATAATGAAAAACTCTAACAAGGCAAACTTCAGGATGTGTTACAGCACTCAATAACATGTAGATTGATCATTACTGTTTGACATGAAACGAAAAACACATCTTGTAATTAGAAAAAAAGTACCGCTTCAGTAATTTACTTATCGAACTCGAAAACTGCTTACTGGACCTAACTGCGGGAAACGATGACGAAATCACGTGATATTTGGCAGCTCCGTCAAGGGTTGCGTACTGAACGTGCTGTCATAGCTTGAAATGCTAATATAGTCAGGGCTCTGAGAAAATCGCTTTGTTACTTTCGTCCCGCGTTACTTTCGCCCCGGTTCTCCCCTACTTTATTTATATTATATATTATGACATGCCTAGACATTCACCTCAGAATAAACAATGATAGTAGAAAGATGTTTACCGGCCGGAGCGATCAGCATTTTTACCATTTTTCCGGAGACTATTTCGCTGTTTCTAATTGTTTAGAGTTGCAACAGGAAAGGGCTGTTTCTCCCAAAAGCATCTAGAGCTAGTTAAACGCTAGAGACTATTGATTGCAATTATTCTACGATCAAATAGGCTTTACGATGCTTTTGGGGAAGCGCAGTCCAGGCCGTTTGTGACGCACTTTTAAAAGGTAAGATAAGACGTTTGAAGAACACGTTTATATATTCTCAACGTCTGAATCAAGTTAACTTGTGTAAAGCATGTATAGTTGATTATTGCTCTCTAAATTAGTAGATTTTGGGAACGTTATCAGAAGATTAGGTGGATAAAGTACGTTAGCTAACATAAAACCACGATCAGCCTCATTCTATTAATGCGGATTTATCCACCGTTGTGTAAAAAGAAAAGGTTCTAAAACGGGGGTTAAATCACAGTGAGGCGTGTGATATGATATCCTTTTTATTTCTTATAAATAAATGTCCAACAAATAATAAAATTCCTTATTGTAAGAGCATATTGCTACAAATTTAGAGTAAGCAAAACCGTTTGGGTGGAGTTTAGGCATTGAGATTCGGTTGACTATCTGTATATCATGTTTCAGCTGAGCTGGATCCTGAAGACTGAAGCTGTGACCTCAGCCGTCTGTGGATTTTTCAAGCTTTTCCAGGCTCTTTTTATTTTGTTTTGAATAAAACCTTTTATAAACTTCCCAGTGTTGGTCTTTGTGAAAAAGTGCAGATACACCTATGGTATTTAAATTGCTCCTGCTGACTTGAGCAAAGCTCATTTTTCTCCTCTTGTGTCAGTGGGAATAGTACATTCATACTGCTTTCTCTGGATCCTGGATCCTCCTCATGCAGGACTGCAAACCATAGTGGAGACCACAAGAACAACATGGCGGAAAGAGCATGGCAAAAATGCTTAACATACAGTTTGTTCGAAATGTAATCCATTGTTATAAATCATTGAAAATGTATATATATATTTGTGTGTGTGTATAAACAAATGTTTTTGATAAAGACTTGGAGATATCATGTATTAATTTATATAGTGTAAGTGCAAGGGATACATAATTAAATTTCACTTGTTTGCAGTGTATTTTAGACAACCTGTCACCTGCTGGTCTCATGTCTTTGTCTTTGCACACTAACCAGTGTGAACACGACATGATTAAGTTTAAGAACATAAAAAAATACAAACAAAAAAAGTAACGTTAGCCTTAAATGTGTTATACAAGGCAGGCAACGCTGGTTGACCACACTAATCGTCTATTAGCAGATCTTTATTTTATTTTTAAACAAAAGAAAAAAATATTGATATACCTCTCAGTGAAGAACAAAAAACATTTTTTTTATACTTTTTTTATTGAACTTCCAAATTACAGAATTCAATATCAAGTTCTTGGCACATTTCTTTTACACATTTTCACATTTTGTAAGTATAACTTGAAACACAACAATAATTTAGACCGAAAAAGAACTTATATCTGCGCCATGAGAGACTCCAGCCGCCATTTGCTCTCAACACTCAACGGTCTTTTCTTTTTGTCGATTCTCATTTGAGTAAACTGAGATGACGCCACTCGGGCGACTCTGGTGTAACAAGCCTATTTCACAGGTTGTGATTGGCTTCCACTGGGGTAGGGTTTTGCTCTGATTGGATGGGGTTGTTTTACATGAAACAGCCTGTGTCATCTGACTCTGACTCTCGAATTTTAGATTATCGTGAACCACCAAAGCAGACAAACCTTGTCGAAGGCAGATACACACTAAAATGTGTTGTAATCATTTTCTCTTCGGAAACATTCAATGTCGCAAGTAAGTAAATGATTTTACCACACACTAACGTCAATCTGTTTTACATAACAAACGCAGTAGATATTTATTTTATAAAATATGACCTGTAAAAATCTAAGTGAAAATGTACACGTTGACGCAGACTAACATATCGAACGCGTATCGAAATTTGGGCTTATAAGATCGGAACCCTGTCCAAATGGGACACTTCATATTCACTTTCGGTCTTGTGGACAATGGGCGGGCACGCGCATAGTCATTTTTCAGAAGGGTTCACTTTGCTGTGGAGATACATTCTCTATGCGCTCTTTTGCCAACCAAGCCCGATTTTGTGGGCGGAGTTTTTTATTGAAACCAACGTGGGAGGGACCGTGAGGCAAAATTTCCACTGGGCGGGGAGAGTCACCAACTTGTGGTGTTTCGAACGATGCGAAACAGTGAATCATTTTGCGAATCAATTGGTTTAACTGATTCGAAGCTTTGAAAAGCTCACCGGAAGAGGTCGCTCAGATGTTGCGTTGCTTTATTATGCTTCCGACGAGTCAGGAGCGGCTTGGGTCTGCGCCATTTCTTCATAACATAACATAACATAACATAACATAACATAACTGAACTTTAGATAAGGATTTATCTTATTCAGCGGAATTCTGCAAATTACATGTGTAATAAGGGCAGTAACACACAGTCTGCTGCAAATGTAAAGAGAAGAAACGCGATCCTCTATCACTTGTTAGCATCTAGCGAGTCTTTTTACACATTTTTAAGCTTATCCTGGTGCCTTTTCTGAAGATGAATACTATTTTCACGATGCTTTTGGTACTTTTATTGGGTATGTGGACTGTTGATTTAATGGGTTGATGAAAAAAGTGCTGTCAGTTTATTCCTCATTATTCTAATACACTGGTTCTGATTTGCAGCTCTGGTTGTTGCTGGGTCGAAGTTCGAGGCGATCGATGGACAGAATGTTACAATATCCTTCGACATCGAAAAAAAACACATCTTAAACCAGTCTAAGTTGGTTTACTGGTCTAAACTGGTCTCCCAGTCTGGCAGGGTTGGTCTGTTTCTGGTTTTGGAGCTAGGGGCCTGAGCACAATTCTTCCAGCCAGGTTGGTAGACCAGCTAGACCAGGAAGCCAGTCTACCAAGCAAGTTGTGTATTTGGCTTTTGCAAAAAACCTGGTTTTGCCGAACTTATTCCAGTTACTTACACAGACCACTAACATTTAAAACCTGTTTAGTAAAATCTCTTACAGTACATTACTTACCTGTGAGTGAATATCAGCTGTGGCTTTAGATCACCTGAAGATTATCACCTTATAGCTTCTGTGGCTTAACAAGAAAATTCTGCTCTTTCACTGCAAGGACTCACTCACCTGCAGTGATGTCAAAGCTCCTCCCAAATTGGAATGCAACAGAATTCCTATACATTCTGTTGTGAAGGAAACTGACAGAACATGTGTTGACATTAAACTTGCGTAACAGAATAGTAATGAAAGTTAATTCTACAACATATTAAAAGGTGACTATATCACATACTGAATAAATATGAACTGAATAAGTGTTTAACTTGTTTTTAACTTTTAAAGTGTTTCAGGTAGTCTTTCATTTTACAGATTAAATCATTAATTTAACAGATTTGTTTAAACCTGTTGATCATCTATGAATGAAACAAGTTACCTCAGTCTTTATGAATGGGTCATTAAATCATGGACTCACCCAAGTCATTCAAAAACACTCAAGAACAAAACACTTTTTTGAAAGATTATGTCTAAAAATGTACTTATAGAGAATGTGAAGTTGATGTCACGCTGCATTGAATTCTGGGTAAGTGTTTTGTTTATGAGCCATATTAGTGTCCCAATGAAGGCTGCATCCTCCGAAGGGGGGCCAATAATTGTGGCCATTTTTTTTTATTTTATTATTTAGATTTTACTTCAGTGAAAGGTTCGATTTTTGCGAATTTGTGGAATAAAAGATCGAAATGATTAAGATTGCAGATTTATTTTTAGCCCTCTTTGATCATATTAACCAGGGTGCCAATAATGGATTCACATCTAAAAATAAAAAAAAATAAAAAAAATGTATAAAAGGTCTTAATTCCTGAGGTGGAAAAATATGACTTGTTGGAGGTTTGAGGCTGAGAACCACTGAAGAGATCAGAAACGTTTATAGTTATTTAGATGTGAACAGTGACATCTTGTGGTGAGTAAGAGATACTGCAGGAGCAGATATGACACTAAATTTGTAACTACTGATGCTGGTGACCGTGTTGTAATCTACTACTTGGTCACTGGTTCCACATCTAACTATGGGCTTACTTTAGAGTTTCCTTTATTTTCCTCATTTAGATAAATTATTTAATTAATGCACGCATTAAATGTGCATATCTAAGATCATATTCAATAGGAACAGGAATTCGGAAAGGCAGTTTAAAAGTTACCTGAGTATTTTATTCTTTTAAAGCCTTGTGGTCGAACAAGATAAAAGATATATATAAAAGATATATATACAATTTGTCTTATATTGTATATCTTTTTCATTATAATAGCAGGTTCATTCTAAACAGATACAAAGTTAATAAATGAGTTATCACAACAACAACAAAAAAACAATTGATTCCAAGCACAACTATGCAATATGCTTACAAACTTGACACATTTTTAATAATAAAGTTTGAATAAAGGGTGAAAATGTCAATTTTCCTAGGCTGGACATAAATTTTGTATTTGTCAATTACAATTAGACAGGTTTATTTAAAGTTAGATTATTAAATATTACAACGTTAAACATTTAAACATTAAATTATATAATTATATTTATACATTAGATATAAATATAGTATATTTAATAAACATCAAATATATTTTGACATAAATAGCATACCCACTGCCAGCCAAAATATAGTTATGAATAAGTTATTTTATATGATTGTGAATGCTAAACATTGGTGCAGTTTATTTTAATGAAACAATCCACTATATTGTGTGAGGTTTAATTGTGTATAGAAATGACACCTCTAACAGTTTTACTCTCTTATTTTGCTCTGATTAACCAAACAAATGCCACAAAAGGCATAATATCTAAGAGCATTATAAAACTTTTTGTCTCGTAATCCATAAATGAAGGGACTCATACCCCGAGGCAAGATAACAAATAAAATGAAATTTGAGTACCTTACATTCTTAAATATCATGACATCTACTTTCCATAAAGGCATTTCTATATAAGGGGTTATAAGCTGCGCCATACACAGAAGAAGCTGAATGCCATGGAGAAGAACCGTTTTTAGACCCTTATTTGTTGACTTCTTGTTCTCAGAGGAGGCAGACCTGGCCACGATCATAATCTTGATGTAGGTGGAGATAGTAATACACAACATTATGATGAATAAGAGCTGTAGCGTCGCTGCCCTCATGTCCGCCAGCCATTTTACCTGTAACATGATCTCCACAGTACACACAACATATGAGAACCTGGCACCATGTGGAAGATAAGCAAAATAGACAATGAGAATAAACAGTGGGAGAAGAAGACTGACACCCCATGTGATGAGAAGCACAATGAAGGTGTTTTTGGGGGTGGAGATGCTGGCATGTCTTAAAGGCAAACATATCGCCACATAGCGCTCCAAACACATGGTTACAAGAGTCAAGGGTGTACAAACAGTGAGAAAAGACAAAATTGCGCAGGTCATACAGCAAGGAATGATGTGCACGGGGTACTGGTAAAACGCCAGTGTTTTTCATAAACACTTTTTGTTATATTGGTTGAAATTCTTCACATCAATGATAGAAGTGGTCTAAATATTAAAACATTTATTATCTGTGGAAATATCAGGACCAAAAAATGTTCGTCTAGACAGGGTGTCCAGCCTGTCAATGTATATATTTCCATACAGCCGTGCACCATTATCGCACAGACATCACACGTCATCAGCGTGTTCCATGAGGCTATGTAGAGGTCTTCTCATGTCCTAAAATCTGTACCCGACCTGACGTGCATACATAAAAAAATGTTAAAGAAAAACACGGCCCAGAAACAGACCTGATCAATTTAGACCAATGGATACAAGTTATTTCTTAGTTAGTTTCTTTCAGTTGTGACCAGTGGAAAAATAAACGTGATATAGCTCGATAAAAATGAAATAGATAGCCTAATAATTCATGGATTCACTAGTGTTTTCTGCAATACTATTTACCTCATCTCCGGCGAAGGGCTTCTGCACACAAAAATCTTGTATGAACACGCAGCGTAATGAAGTGAGTGGCTTTACCTGATGGATCTCATAGCTATAAAACGGTTCGACAAACAAATTTGACAAATCGACGTACGTGAATGTCACTTCAGGTTCCAGACCCACACAACGAATATGTGATGTGCTTGGGCCAAACAAACGCCGCAGTGCTAGGACCCACTGGCTTCGGCGCCTCCCCCTCCAGCCGCCATTGAGCCACGGGCAAAGAGGCCGTGAACAACTACACCCTCAGACCTTGAAACTGATGGAGCTTCTTCAGAAAAGCGGAGGTCGACCTCTTCGCCTCGGAGAAAAATGCGCACTGCCTGCTATTTTTCTGTCGGACGAGTGCCTTTTTTGGGGGATGTGCTGTCGAGCCACTGACCCAAGAAGCAAAAAAAAGTTCCCCCAGTCAAAATAATCCCACTAGTGCTAAAGAAAATCAGGAAGGAGAGAGGCAACGAGAGCCCCATCAAAAAGATGCCTTTACACTTTTAAATGGACTGTGGAAGGTGTTCGCAAACTGGTGCGCGGGCAGAGAGGAGGACCTGCTTGATTGTGACGTGACCATTATATCCTGGCTTTCTTACAGGAGAGGCTGGACACTAGCAGCTTGCACTCTACGCTGAAAGTTTATGTAGTAGCTAATGCTGCTTTTCAAAACACTTTAGAGAAGGGGTCACTAAACTCGGTCCTGGAGGGCCGTTGTGTCAGGGTTCTGTCACTTCTGTCTAGTTTTTAGGTGTGTTCGACATCGGCTGCGGCTGGATGTAACCGATCGGCGAGAGTAGCCGCGTGCAGGTGGGGAGGAGCTGCAAACGGAGACGTGAAGTCGGACCCTTTCTGGTTCCCGTAGTGACCGCTCACCATGGCTTCGCTTGTCATGTGTCTCCATTGTCTAGCCCCTCCCATCTTGTTACCTGATTATTGATTAATTTGCCCCAACTGCCTTCCCTCGTTACCCTCTTTTGTTTGCTTCCCTATTTAGTCTCCCTGTGTTTGCAATCCTGTGCTGGTTCGTCGTCTATGTTCCCTGCCATACTTTGGTTGATCTTGATGCCTGCCTTGTTTTTCCCCACGGGGAGTTTTTGTTTGTGTTTTTGTTTTATTTTTACCACTTAATAAATACCCATTGTTCCTGCACTTGAGTCCTCGCTCCTTTCATCAACCCAGACCGTGACACGTTGTCCTGTAGAGTTTAGCTCCAACACACCTGCTTGAAAGTTTCTAGTATGCCTAGTCAGACCTTAATTAGCTGGTTCAGGTGTGTTTAATTAGGGTTGGAGCTAAACTCTGAAGGACAGCGGCCCTCCAGGACCAAGTTTGGTGACCCCTGCTTAAGAGGGTCACGCAGTGGGTAGACACCCCCTAATAATGAGCTTAATTTGAGGCACGAGATGATTGAATCCCCCCGCCGTCGTCTAATGCCAGTATGGGACTTCTCATTAGTGCTCAGTGCGCTGCCAAACCCCCCTTTTGAGCCAGCTGAGATGAGCGGCTTGAGAGTGCTCTCATTCAAGATGGCGCTACTGCTCGCTTTAGCATGTGGGAAGCGAGTCGGGGATTTGCAAGCTCTCGCCGTCAATAGTGCTTGTATGCAATTTGGACCAAACGATTGTATGGTGAGTTTTACGTCTAGGCTTGGTTATACACCTAAAGTGCTCTCAATGCCATTCAGAGCCCGGCTTATAAAGCTGGAAGCATTTCATTCCCCTGACCCAACTTCTGACGAGGAGTCCAGAGTGCGCCCTGTACCCTGTTCATGCATTGCATACTTGCGCTACCTATATAGCAACTGGGCCCACCCAAAGAGAGAGCATTCGAGCGCCATTGGCTATAGCAAGTGCAATAGCATGATTCAATCAGGCTTCAGGAATTTCGAAGAAAGGAGGTAAGCTATTACGCAATGTCTCTTTTCTTCCTCTCAACCATGATTACGTTGAATCACCCCAGAATACTTGCCCTCCGTGGAAGATCTTGCAAGCAGCGAGTCTAAAATCCATGCTGAGAGCGCTAATTGAAATGGCAGGCAAAATGTGGAGCGACTGAGTCTAAATGCAGAAGCAACCGTACGTAGAAGAGTCCATTGCACATAGATGCGTGGATTCAGAGAGAACTTAGTGAAAGTGAGATAATAAATTGTTTTAAATAATACAAATTTGTTAAATGCCCGACATAGCTTAAAATAATTTGGGTCTTCTCGGGTCCATTCGGGAAAAAGTACATTTATTTTTAACTAGCCGAGACCCGACCCGTATCCGAGGCACTCGTCGAAGTTTTGGACCTGAACCCCTCGGGACGGACCTCAGGTTTTCTGATCCAAGTGGACCCGTGAAGACCTCTAATGCTTGTAGACAGTAACTGAGCACCGCAAACAAACAGCAGCCACCTTTTGCAGTTCCTCCCAAACCAAAACAACAAGCTTATGCTGCATTCACGCCATGTCGTATTTACAATAATTAAGAGATGGCAACCTGTGATGTTCTACTCGGAGCTGTTCACGTCCTCGGAATTAAGCGTTTTTATGGCAACACGATCAATGGCGAAATGAGTCTGCAGCAGTCCAGTGGTACAAGTCAGAGCTCTTTAAGTTGTTTACATTCATTATTGTGTTATGTAAAGCACATTACACAAGCTAATTTAACGCCATCATAGTGACACTTTGCAGACTCTGCTCTGGCTGTTCGCGTTCATGTGTTTTGAAGGAGCCGTGGCTTTGGAGACTCTGAAGGGAGGGTGGGATCTTATGCTTTCAATGCAGTTTGTATTGCTAGCCTCTCTGAAATTGCCTAGTATGCCTAACTTATCTTTTAGAAATCAAACAGTGTGCTATTAATATTGTAGTTTAGCTTTATATACTGTGTAGGTCGTTTGGTTAAATGATTATGCAGTTTGTTTATTACGAGCCACCGTACTGGTGGTGGCATCCAATCAGAATGCCCGGTGGCGGGTGGGATTTGTTCTCTGATCTGTATTGGCGGTCAGTTATCAAAATGTGAGATTAAACGCGGTCGTCTACATTCAGTGTGTGATCATTGACTCAAGATAACATATTCAAACATTCTACATACTGTAAATAAAAATTCAGCCATTAAATATGTAATAGAAAATAAAAGTTTGGCTGAAATATATAGCCTGTTGTAGCCTGGCTGATGTATTTTTGTAGGCCAAAACCTGGAAACTAGTTAGCACATTTTAGCACCTCTGGTCAGTGTCAACCAAGTCAGTGTTTTTTTTATTTTATGGGTTTTTGGTTAAATGCCTGAAATAATGTGGACCGTTGAAAAAAAAAAAAAGTGTAGTCAATGGGACTGCAGAGGTTGTCCTAGACATTAAACATCATTTGACCGAAAAGGAAATCCACTGTATCTGCTTTTACAGCCTCAGTATTTATAATCGCTCTTGCAAACCATTCTAACTCAAATTTTAGGATCAAGCCCTCGGTTCACACATGCTCGTAGTAGTGGCTGCCAAGTGGTTCTTCACAGACGTTTGAGTTCTAACCGTTTTCTCAGTTCAGTCAGTGTACTGGCGACTCTGTAACTGATTCGAGGACCATTAACCGACAGCTGCTGTCACACCAGTGTACTACTGTTGACTCGAGAACTACAGGCATCATATATTTCCAATACAGTGACTGTCAGGCACATCCAAATGTGAGTTTTGATTGAGTAACTTGTGGATCAGTCCTATCTTAAGCCTGAAAAACTGGTTCATCCAGCTCACTAAGAAGAACCAGTTCAAAACAACAACTTGTTCACTAATCGAACATCACTAAGCTGATCCAGACCTGGTGGATGAAAGCTTTTTCAAAGGTCACCTGCACAAAAGCAAAGTCTCATTTGACTAAAGAAAAAGCAGGTACAAGTGAAACGCTGTCTTTCGGGACTAATCATCTGTTTTCACTGTAGACCTCATTACAGCTCACAGGTCATTACAACATGTCATTTGTTCAGTCTTTCTCCTGTTAACAGTTAGCAGTAATGCCTCAGTCACACTGATTGCTTTCCAAACAAACATGCTTATTAGCAATTAAAAGGCTAAATAGAGGGTCTGTTTAAATAATTAATGACAGTTTTAATTACTTTCATCAAACCTAATGAGCCACTAAGGATTTAAAGCCATTCCACAGGTAAACAGCAAAGTGAATCACATGGGATGAGGTTGCAATTTGATTGGCGTGTTAAAAAAAACAATACTTTTGTAGAGTTGTTGTTCTGAATGAACATTGTGTTTATAAAATCACTATGAAAAAGTGATTTATTTTCATACTTCAACAGTCTATATCATATTTGTATCATTAGAGTCTAAAACTTTTAATGCATTTACAAACATCAGCTGACTCCCTGTCTGGTTCACATGTGATCATGATTTATCATTCTATCTATTCAAGGTTGGTTTCCTCAAATTACATCAGCAATAATATATTTACACTATTCAGAGAACAAAAAAAAAAAAACTTTAGTGTAGTTTTTCTATTTCTTTATATATTCATAAAATGTTGTCACTCATCAAAAGCAATAATTGCATTGATAGTTGACTTTAGAAATCCATAGACTGCACTGCACATTATTGGTGGTAATCAGTTAATCAGACTTTGATCCCTGTGAATTTAAATGTAAAGAATTTTTTTTCAAAATATTTTGCCTGAATGCAAACATTTCTAGAGGTTAAAGTAACCATATGAGCTGCTTTTTTCATTATATATGAGGTTTGTCATTTTTTTTTTACAGTTACAAAATGTTCTGAATATGGCTTTGAATTGAATTATGTTATTTTCCATTTGCAATGAACATTAAATAAACCGCTAAATTAATTCACATTTTTTCTTATAACAATTTAACAGGGTTCTAGGTGTCACAGTGTGGTGCAGGCAGAAGAAGAATCAAAAGTTCCAATGCAAACTTTCTCACAATATAATTCAGGTACATCAAAGACAGGCAGAACGTTCACACACTTAAGACAGAGAATGGACCAAGACTGACTGACTGAACAGATGGAACTTAAATACAAACACAGATGAACGCTGATTAACAGAACACAGGTGATACAAATGACGATGATGACTCCAGGTGACAAGACTGAACTGATGATGACAGTAACAATGGATACAAAGGAGTGGCGGGAAACTAGAACAAAGGAAGACATGTGACTAATGAAAATAAGATTCATAAAGAAACACAACTGTGACAGTAGGTAGCTACATTTTATATAAATGTGATGTGACCCTGGATCACAAAACCAGTCATAAGTAGCACAGGTTTTGGTGGCAATAGCCAGCAATACATTGTATGGGTCAAAATGATCGTTTTTTCTTTTATGCCAAAAATCATTAGGATATTAAGTAAAGATTATGTTCCATGAAGATGTTTTGTACATTTCCTACCGTAAATATATAAAACGTTTATTTTTGTGAGTGAATGCAGCACAATCGCGAACGTAAATGGATGACTTTAAAGGCGATTTTCTCAATGTTTCGATTTTTTGCACCTCTGATTCCAGATTTTCAATAGTTGTATCTCGATCAAATATTGTCCTATCATAACAAACCATACACGGAAAAAAATTATCGTGATTTTAACAGTAAAAGACTGTACAAATGCTACAGTGAAAAACTGTTAATTGGTTAACAGAAAGTTTCCTTACTATATAGGGTAAATAACTGTGATAGATCTAATGGTATATTTAATGTAATTTTACTGTAAAATACCATTTTTGGAAGTGAAAACGAACAAGTCATTGTATAATTTACAGTGAAAAAACGTAATTTGACATTCCCACAATTCCCTGCGTGACACTTCACATTTTATGTTTTTTTGTTGAAATAACTATGTTTCGTCATAGTTTTCTTAGTTCTTTTCTAATCAGTTATGTACATTAGGGTTTTATGTTACATTTAATGTTGTTAAATTAATGTTTATTGTATTTTTTAAATTTCATGTGTGTTACCATGATGTTGTTTAATGTTTGTGTGAATGACACTGTGCAGCTTATATATATTAATATATAATATATATATATATATTAACTTGATTGTGTAGAAGCTGCTTGTGATGAGTTTTGATTGAACATGTGTGACACTGTGATTGATGGTTGTCAGTGTATTACAATGGTACAAAACAGATATTAATACTTAAATAGATTGGTTAATTAACATTATATCAGATAATGAAATACGGTTTATTACTGTACATTTTAAGTCTGTGAAACCTAAAATGTTGCTACTGTATTTTTTACGGTAAATTTCTAGTATCCACAGCTGCCAGTTTTTTACCGTAAATTCAACGGATTTATTTTTTTACAGTGTACATCAATGCAAAGCTTATTTATTCAGCTTTCGGATTATGTATAAATCTTAATTTCATGAAATTTACCCATGTGACTGGTTTTGACATCCAGGGTCACAGATTTGTACGTTTGAAGTTTTTATTTTTCTAACATGTATAATAGTTCTTGCAACACAAAACAAAAATTTTGCCTATCAATACTTAATAACTTAATAAAATATTTATGGACAACACAATGTTCCATATTTATAAGTGTCACTGGCACTTTCAGGTCCTTCATTTAATTTATCTATCATCTTTCATATAGGTCACATTTGTGTTATTTGAATGATCTGGCTTTCTATTGACAAATTGCTTTAGATGGGTAAGTCTACGTTAATGTTGGTTTCTGCCACTAGAGGACTCAATCTCCAAATACAAACCCAACATTCCTGCACTAGCGCTCTAGTCAAACAAAAATTATCATATCACCCCCCTCACACAATTCTCACACAGACAGCTTAGAACGGTGAAAAAAAACCCCTCTCAATCACATTTCTTTTACAAGTTTATTTTAGAACACTGACGTATACAGAGATGTGTCTGAACCCACATAGAGAAGGGGAAAGGAATCTACACCTCTATCTGCAGCATCAAAAACACCACACAGTGCTTCAAAACAGCATCTCTATGCTGAAATAAAGAGAAGAACAAAAACCCTACAAGGCTATAATACAAAATTTATGCACAAAACAAAGTAACAATAATTGGGCACCTTTTAAAAGTTACACAAAGAACTGGTGCTGAGGTAGACAATACAAAAAAGTAAAACATGACGAATGTAAAACCATTTCGACACCAAGAACACGGTCTTGTCACTGGAACAAGCCAAATGCAGCGAAATGGCCGTTTGGTCCCACGTGGATCCTCAGTCCGAGTATTAATTTGTGTAACAATGGCACAAATATGGGAGCACTGAGTGACATGGCTACTTCCTGTCTGAAAGCAAAGTAAAACACAGTGATACAGTGGCAGGGATGCCAAGTTTTCACTTACATGCTGACCTGTAGATTTATTGCTTGTGATGACTGAAAAAAGTAGCTGAAAGGGGTTACAAACCTAAACACAGTATCCATAAAGACGGAGAAAGTAGGGTGTTTATCCTGAAATCTATATTTCTGATGTTCTGTGGGTGAAGTGAAGGCATCCCTGATTGCCTAAGAGCACAGTTCATATCAAGGTGACTTTGCATAAAGAACAAATACAAAGGCAGAAGATGTTTCAAATCATTTACAGGGTGTCTGTGACAGCACCTCTCGGTGCATGTATTTAACACTGAATAAATCGACCACATTGACTCACACTGCACACACGAGGACCAGTACAGACCTTATAGGTGACTCTAATCTTACAGTGATCGGTGAACACAATACAAACACACAGATACAGCTTTACTTTTCATGTCTTACATGTTGCTTGTGCTCCTTGACGCTGTCGTAGACCTACAGCTCTTGGCATTAGTTCACTCAATGTCATTTTATACTTAAAATGTGGAATCATCATCATCATCATCATTATCATCATATGAACTGACACCCAGCAGCAATGACTACAATATGTTTTTACAAACATCTACTACTTGTATGTTTAACATTGTAAAATATGCACAAGAAAACAATTTTCCACTCAAATCAAGAACAAGCACAGATGCAAAAGATACTGTAAAAATATTCGCCTCACTAAAAACGAACAAAAGAACAAGGGTCGCACAACACCCCGTACAAAAATACAACATATTCCCTTATCAAAGTGCCGCGTTTGGCTCTTGTCGAGAGATTTATTTTCACAGAAAATCACCTATTCGTTTGTTTTCTCTAGCGAATATCCCCACGTAACTGCACGCATCAGTACCGCATCTCTGATGACTTACCGCTTGAATAATTTTCACATAAAAAGATCATTTTTATTCACATTGTTTCAAGTTTATCCCCTCAAGTATCTAATAACTAAACATTTTTTCAATGCTATTCTAAAATTATCTAGTATGTATGAGTCTACCCTTTTAGTCTGATTATGTTTCATCATAAGGAGTGTAAATATAATGACGAATGAACCGGGATTTTTTAGCGAATGGAAATATGAGAGTGGGTGTAAATGAAAATGCTAGTTACAAGCAAAACAAAAGTGTGCTTTTGCTTTAGTGCAAAACTGAAAAGGTAGTCCTGAAACAGATGGCCGAGAGACAAGATATGCACACTTGTACTACGCTTAACGCTAAAATACCACTGAATAATGCAAGACCCAGACGGACCCGCATGTAAGGTGGGGTCACATTAGTGA
>FLSR01000171.1:50617-78907 GCA_900092035.1 Leuciscus waleckii
TGGGTGGGGGAGGTGTGGTGGGGGGGGGGGGGGGGGGGGGGGGGGGGGGGGGCTTGTCCATTGTCAATACTGTGGCGATGAAGCACCACTTACACAAAAAACACTTTCAAACGCAGCGAATTTGCATGTCCAACTTTTTTTCGTCCTGACACGAAAATCGGGATCCTGATGAATCCTATTTTACAAGATGGTGATTACGTATGAATTCGTACGATGCGATTTGTAAGGAAATGTAATTTTTTTTGAAAAAAGTAAGCATGAAGCCCAAACCCCACCCCTAAACATAACCGTCACTGGGGTGGTAAGCAGATTGTACGAAACCATGCAAATGTTATTACGAATTAAACATAAAATAGTTGCCATGGGATTGTATTGGTATTTTTAATGCGACCTAATGAGAAAACGTAACTATTTTATGAGGTGGCGATTTTGTATGGATTCGTATAATGTCATTAATTCAGAATTTTTTTACGGTTGATTAAATATTAATTCGTACAATGTGATTTGTAAGGAAACGTACAATTTGTAGAAAAAAGTAAGCACGAAGCCCAAACCCCACCCCTAAACATTACCGTCACTGGGGTGGTAAGCAGATCGTATAAAAACGTACAAATGAGATAACGAATTAAATGTAAAATAGTTACGAATTGTCATGAGATTGTGTTGGTATTTCCAACCCAAACTAATGAGAAAACGTAACTATTTTATGAGGTTTTATGATTTTGTTTAAATTACGATTTTTGTTTTACGATTAAATTACAAAAAAACGTACGATTTTTAGAAAAACTTAAGCATGAAGGTCCACCCTGAAATCTAACCGTCAGTTGGCCGTAAACAGATCGTACTAAAACATACAAATGAGATCTTACAAATTAATACGAATTAGCCATCAATTCACCAAAACATAAAATAGTTACATATTGCCACGAGAGTGTATTGGGAAATTTCCTGAACACCACCTTTATTCCACAGATTTTTTGGAGAATACTCCAATAGTGTGGAATACATTAAACATAGTAAACGCTTAAAATGTAAAGAGCTACAGTCTTATCTCCAACTAAATCATTTGCCAATTAATCAAAACAGAAACACATAAGGGGCGGCAGAAATATATACTGTACTGATATGCCTTGAATACAATGTAATTCACTTTGGATAAAAGCGTCTGCTAAACGTATATGCAACGCAAATGTAACACAATATATAGAGCGTTGTGAATGGCCATACCAATTCTGCTTAAATGTCTCGGATCTCTTGGATTCCGTGTGGGTCTGATGATGTGTTTTTCTGATACCGATTAATTCTGTTGCATTGTGCGGTTTTTAGCAGCTCAGCAGGAAATGAGAAACAAAGACTAGTACAAAAAAAATCTAGCATGTGAGGTAACAAAATTAGGCAATTCAAGTAAAACGTTTGAACAGAGATGACAGAATTCAAAAAATAACGGCTAGCTAACTAGCTAAGTATCTTAAGCAAAACATATATTGACATGTCCACAGAAACATATACTGCATTTCGGTATTTGATTCTAAAAAATAATCTCTTTTTAATTCATAAACTGATTTATGGGTACGATAATAATAATTCCTTAGACTAAAATGCCTGCAATAGCAAAATGTTGCCGTGTGAACGTAAAAATGCGATCAACTCTCATACTGTTTTATTTGGTGCGAAAGAGACTGAAATGAAAGCAAATGACATAGAATAACCTCTCTGTAGTGCTGCAAACAACAACAAAAAAGGGCCTATGAAAATCTGAAAGTGCACAGTGTAGTTATTTAAGGTTGAATACATGTCCCTGAACATCCACTACGGTTGCTTGGCAGCATCATTTGGATGTACCTCTGAGAAAAGCTGTTTTGTTAAGCACTTTATTACGCTTTAAAGAAAATGACTAATGGGTCCAACCCTGTGCATTTCCTCACACTTACTTATAATAAAAAATCACTAAAATTGAGGCCTAGAGAGCCTAATAATGACGTTAAGGGAGCAATTTACTAAAAAGGGTATAATTTCATCCGCTAATGTGTTAGCTCCTCTATTGATCATGTATGCGAGTTTTAAGCTTTGGTCCATGTTTTTATTTGACTCAGAATAGCTTTGTTAAGACCACCAGAAATCTAAATTTGAGGCTTTGAGTTTGTCTGTTAGCTTTGAGAGGTTGCTAGCATAGCCCCCAAACGTTGACATTTAAAGCCCAAAGTATACTTCGGCCGCCCGAGTTCTGTGATTTTAGCACTTGGAGACAAAATCAACTAGACAGTGCGCACGCGCCGAACGTGTCTTTCTGCGCTCACGGCCAAAGGAGTATACTTTGAAAGGCTTGCGCGCTCAACTGTGCGTGAGACAGAGCGGAACGCAGAAAATAAATATACCTGGGCCTTAACAGACCATGACCATTTAAAATCATGGTTGTGATGTAACTAAAGCCTACTGGATGATCCCTATGATATGCCCCACCTTTAAACGTCAACACAAGGGATTTTTTTAGGGTCTTGAAAATCTATGGCTTATGGGTTTCATCCATGGAGGAAAAGTGCAGGAATCCTTATTTGAATAAAACAAGTATGATCATGCAGTGAATTTTTCCAATCAACAGGGTGGAATGCAGACAAACGGATTCTCGTCATAGTGGTGGACTGTACTAACACTTTCTGATAATTCACATCCCTTTATCGCATATCACATTTCCATTTCATAAACATTTTTGAGTGCAGTTACATCCTAAAAATGTGCACAAATGCATATCACAAACAAAACGTTAAAAAAAATTCCACATCACATTTCATCAGTTTGACCACGCGCCCTACTGTCTTTGGCCTGGACCAAAAGCAAACCTTCAGGTGAATTGTCCTTGGGCGCATCTTGCCATTTTCCGTTCCTTTTTGGGGCTCCGTCTCACACGTAGCAGAGGTACAGGTACGTCTTCTCTATCCTCCAGTCTGGGGGCACGTCCTCGGGCTTGTGGGCCTTCATGTGCTTCTGCATGGATGAGAGGCTGGGGCAGTACTCCTGGCAGATGGTGCACTGGTAGGGCGAAGCACCGTTGTGGGTACGCAGGTGTTTGATCATGGCGGAGTAGTCCCGTGAGCGCTGGTGGCATAGCTTACACTCAACGGCTTCTCACCTTGGAGAACAAGTACAGAACGTTTCAAACCACCAATAATGTGTAAATGACAGAAACAGCTGTGTTGATTAAAGTCAGCATGAAATGGGAATCACAATGCATTTTACTTCCATAATGTGATAGATGTCTGGATCTATGAATGTATTCCAGGGTAATTATCATTAAAATATAACAAGACCTTAAACTTACTTCATTTCAGCATTTCTCATTTGCATTTATTTTAAAGTCGACATGAAACGGAAGTTGCGATAGCATTTTATTCCCTATTGTAACATACACCCGAGTGAAACGGCTTCTCGAACAAGAAAAAATGTAGGGTGGGACTTGATTTTGTCAATGGGGAATTGATTGGATCGTTGTGGTTTGCTATTGGTCGATCTCATGTGAGTGACAGCTGGTCCCACCCTTGCGCCAGCAAAAACACGTCATCAGAGAGGAGATGTCGCTGCAAGCGGCAGTTATTTTGATGAAAGATTACGAGAGCACTTGAATTGAAAAAAATAAGGATGTGCATGGATAAATCATTTATAATAAATATGGTCTATATAAAAACTGGTCAATTTTGATTTAACTTGAAGTACTAAAATAACTAAAACTGAAATAAAATAAAAAATAAAAATATAGATATATTAAAAAACGAATAAAAATGACTAAAGCAACAATATTACTGAAACTTTAAAATTAAATTGCAGATAAAAAACTTTGAAATAGTTTATTTTGTGTGCTATTTCTTGTGTGCTAAGGTCAATAGGTCTCTTAAAATATCAGAGAATTTTACCTTTTTATTTAAAATAATTGATGATATTTCTAATGCATACTTTTTTATCCTGAAAAACATATTTAAAAACTTTTTGGGAAAATAATCACGTTCACTGGAAAAGAAAATGATGGCTGGGACTTTAGATGAAAGGTTATCAAGACAGCAACAGTCACCAGATTTCCCACACTAGCTCTGCTTCCTGGCTAGTAAGGTGGAGTTAAGATGCCACCTGGTGTCCAGGACGGGAAAACAGATCTGTGGGTGGCTGCCTGTCACTGAGCAGAGCAAACAGAGTATTGATCCGCCACTGACAGCAAGGGTAAATGTCAGTGATTCTCCGGCTGGTTGTGTGAAGGAGCAGTGGCCTTTCAGCTGAGAGTTTCTGCTCTTGTTATCTTCACCTGTCCAGTCTCGTGTCTGCAGCCCCGCTTGACACAAAGACAGCAATTATTTGACGGGCCTCCTGATAGGTTAGCTTTAGCAGCGGCCGCCTTATTGAGGGCCAGAGAGCAACAGCAATCAGCCTGTAATTCCAGCTCAGCTGAAAGATTTAATATGCCACCATAGTGAGACCATGACCGAACAAAATAGATACAAGGAATTTAATCTAGCGTGGACCCGAAAATGTCAAGATCTGAATTCTTCAGTGTAAAACTGGGGCCTTAAAATGTAATACAATTCATTTATCATTTTACAAAGCTGTTGTCTTGTTTTATTATATCATATTTGCTTGAAGGCGCCACGCTGGGTCAAATATCTCCAGCTGCAAAGCATGCTGGAAGAGCAGGTCAGTGTGTGACTATTAACCTGTGAGCTTCTATGGCTTTTGAAATCACTTGTAAAGTGAAGCAGTCATCAGCTGGACCCCAGGGCTGGGAAGATGAGGTGAATTGCTCTAAAACCTTTGGAATGAAAGTGTCTGACCTGTGTGGACACGGTAGTGGGTCTCCAGCTGGTGCTTCAGGCTGAACCTCTTTCCGCAGCCGTTACATTCATAAGGCTTCTCTCCGGTGTGGATGCGCTTGTGACCCTTCAGCGTGCTCTCGTCACGGAAGCAGCTCCCGCAGAACTCGCACTCGAACGGGTGGTCACCTGTCGTGCAGAGAGACAACGATTAAGTCTTTCACCTGTTTTAATTAAGGAAAGTGGCTTTTTTTAAATTCATTTTACACAGTTTTTTCATGGTTTCAAGTGCTTTTCAGCAGTGCTGCAGGGAATAAATAACACATAAAACACGAGACCATAGTGTTATGACTCTATTGACTAATGGCCAGATCTTTTTAGTGATCAAAGCCTTAGGCTGTGTCCGAAATCGCATACTCTCTTGAGTGGGTACCCTATTACTTCAAGACCGTTAGAAATGTATGTTCTATATAGTATGTATGTGTGTAGTATGAATGTCATCAGTTGCGTCGCTTCACTGGCATTCACAAATCCTCTCCCCGTGGCCTCATGGGATAGTAAAGTGTCCATCAAACACACACACACAGAATCTCGACACGAAGAGGTTGGCTCTGCGAAGTGCATTATAATCGTTTAATGCACAGTTAGCCGTGGATTATCGCACTTATACCAGGGTAATTTGCCAGCATTGACAACTTAAAGCTGTTATTGATATTTGCAGTGCAATATTTGACCTGAAGGGTAAAATTGACGGTTATTTTCATCAGTTACAGCTTATAGATCTAGCACTTATAGATGTTTGCATTAAATCAGACACAGACATAAAGTAATGCGGGATTACATTTATTTGGATGGATGAATTATAGAATTTATTTGAATTAATTATAGAGAGAGAGAGAGAGAGAGAGAGAGAGAGAGAGAGAGAGAGAGAGAGAGAGATGAGAGATTTGTACCTGTGTCTTTTCATAGTCTCTCTCTCTATTAACATTGAAGCTGTGAGTTTAATTATTTCAAAATAGCGATGTAACCCCTACGTTGCTGAGAAATATAATGTAGCGATTCAGTAGCGAAGCTATTTTAATTAGTTAAAGTCGCGGAGCAGCGTTGATAAGTATCTGTGCTCATGAATGTTGACTCGCTGTGTGCGAGTGACGTATGTGTATGTGCGCTTCAATAAAAACAGCGCATTAATATAGAACGGTGACTAAACTGACCTTGATTACACCTTCCTGCCAATCAGAAATGAGTATTCAGACAGACCATGCTATATTTTTTATAATGAATATTACCAACACTGAATTGAATAGAAATCAAATTAAACTGAATCAAATCAAGAGCTTCATATGAACTAGAATTTAATCAAATATCAGTACCCGGCCCTATTTGTACATGGTTTCTACGCTGGTTGAAGATGGTCATCAGTTCTTCCAAATTGGTTTAGTCGACAGACAGAGGACTAAGGTTGACCCATTAGAGCTGGTTAACAATGCTTCAAAACATAGCTTGAACTAGTTGACCACTTTAGGCTAGTATGACCTGGATTTTTCAGTCAATCTATATTAAACATCAAGACAAACATTTCCTTAGTGATCACAAAGAACTGTTATTTTTATATATATATATTTTTTTTTCCACATGTATTGATGCAGCTTGCAAAGTTATTAATATCGAGTAAGGTGTTGAAAGGGAATTATCCGGCACATTTCTCCCCGTTGGCTTTTCTAATGTCAGTGATCAGTACGAGTCTGATATGTGGTGATTTCGAACGTCGGCCGATTACTAATTGCTTTCCCGCTCTGACTAACAGCCCCTCATATCATTTCCTCAGACAGCAGCGGCATATAACGCTCGTAATATTTAATACATTTCAGCCCGGGCGGCGTGGCTTTAAAGTCATCGGCGGCGACCTATGCTCTTCATTATCTCCCTGTCCAAGTGTTAGCCGTGCGCAGGAATAAATTGCATCTCTTGTTATGTTCCGTCATGCTCTGACTTAAACCCTCCTCTTAAGAGACAATGCAGAAATTCCCAGAGCACGTTCTCTAAGCCAATCACGGATCGCCATTCACATTTAAATACACTTCTGGCTGAGATGAATGGGTTTCTATCTGGGTTGAGAGAAAAAAAACAAAAAAAACAGGCTGGGACAGATGAGATCCCTAGTGAACAGATATGAGATGATAGATAGAGTGGAGTCTTTATGCATCTGTATAACTTATCCGATGCACCTTCTGAAAGCCCTTCAGCCTGTCTGTCATTAAAGTTAATTGCCCAGAGGCGGGCAGCAGGCAGGCCAGACTCACAACACCACAGGCATGCTAATGCGCTAACCCCATCTACTGTGTGCGCATTCTGAACCAGTCACTGGCATCAACTACCCATTGGAGGAAATATCCACAGGTATCAGCTTCAGTGTGTTTCCATGTCTATTGTTGTGCTGACAATGTCATACAAGTTAAATGCGCCGTCAATACACATTAAAGTGTTTTATTGATCCCGGCACGTTTTAGGTTATTCACTACAGGTGCATAATAAATAAAAAGGAGTGAATTTTACATTCTTAAATATTGAATAAGCTTTGCCCTGGCTGACAAAATGGCTTGAAAGTCAAGACCGGCCGACCTGCAGAGACTGTCTGTGCCATAAGCAATGTGAGCTTTGTGCTCCGTACCATCAAACACAGCTGTGAACATAGACAGCCGCCACTGTCTGCAAATGGTCTGGCAGTGAAATGGAGAGCGAACAGGAATGGCATATTAATGAGAACAGGCTGCATGTTCAGAATAAAGAGAGGAGCAACTGGAGATGCACGGAGCCCATTGTTTGATTTGCCCCTCGCATTGTAAATACAATGCAGATCATATTAAATATACAGGTGGATGTTGTCAGGTGTCCACCTACCCGTTATGTTGTGGGTAATTTTGTATTTATTGGTTATGATTTTGATATTGCATCCTAAAAATATGCTACTATTACTATATTACTAAGACAGGATTTATGAAAAGACTAGATGATTTATTCTGGTTAGTGTTGGTGGACCAATATCTCTCGTTGTTCATCAGCAAAAATGCTGGTTAGCCAGCATGCTTTTTTTTTTTATGACAATGGTTGACCAAGGCAGGCTTGCTGATTTAACTAGTTAGGAGGCCTGGTAGTGACACTACCATAGCATCCAAAACACACCATATACTGGTGACCATGTAGCCTAGTGGGCAAGATGTGAATTCAGATCTCTATAGACCCCCAAAGGAAAGACTAATTTCTTGGTTGTTTCTTGTAGATACATTAGCATCTAGATACATTAGCATGATTGATTTAATAAAGACCAAATTGAGTCTTACAAAATGTCCAAGTCAGCAATTAAAAGTCAGACATTTCAACAGAAATTATCCATAATCCTCCATTTATCCATAATTAAACACATGAAAACAGAAAGAAATGAGAAAACTGATTTGATTTTGAAGAAGAAAGAATTTAGTGATGTCCTGAGACTACATTTGTTTAATCAAGTGCACCTGAGACCTAGATAAGTCTCCTTAGTTTTGAAAGTGCAACCTTTAAAAAAATAAATAAATTCCTCTGACATTCAATTTTGTGAACAGCTATTGATCGCTTATCATACCCTTGATATGTGGTATAAAACACAAGAAAATCTGAATTAATTACGCTTAGCACAGTTTATGCACAGTTCTGTATGTTGTTTAAAAATGCTGCAATTCAAGTAAAGAAAAACAGATTTTTCTTGGTGAAATAGCTATAGTAGTTGACATTTACTCAGACTCCGTTAGGAGTGTCGAAATGTCCTTTCAGATGTTGTTCTGGAAAAACCATGTACCCGGCGGTCTGTGGCGAGATGGAGCGCATACTTAATGCCTCTTTAAAAAAACAACCTCGCTTCATTTCTGGCCTGTCTTATCAAAAATTTACATGTTGAGTCTAGACTTCAACTGTCTCTGACAATCTTACTGGTTTTTCAGGTCAGACAGAGAGAGCGAAAGCAAGAGAAAGATGCACTCTTGCAAGCAAATGGATTAGGTCCATTTTGTGCTCTTTCTGTTCACTGTTAAACCTTACAGATCTGCTCGTTGTTTTGAAGGAAAGAACTGTATAAATTTGTTTATAGTCTGTTCTAACTAAATTGAATGGATGTTGATTTATATTTACTGAGTTTCTAACTAATGTTTGGAGGAGTATATCTATATTCATATATTGCAATCCTACCTGTTGCAATGACAAGAGTTTCTCAACGCTTCTCCCTACCTCATTATAATTCAATTACAATTTTTGTTGTCAATTTCGGGTCATTTGATAATGTAGAATGGTAAAAAAAAATGGAGGGGTTTGACTTAAGCATCAAGTTACCCTGAAGGAAACTGTTGAGAGAAAGGGGGATGTGAGATAGAGTGAGAGACAAAAGGCTGTCAGAAAACAGTCTAAGCCTCAGATGGGCCGCCCACAGACTGTAGGGAGATAAAGTTTTGTTTACAATTTTTCCATTGCTGGAAGAAGTCACTGGATGATAAAGTTCGATATGTTCTTGGCATTGAATCTTTATTCAAAAGATAGGTTTGACATACTAGCCATTATTAGAGTAAGTTTTCACTCAGTTTGTTGCATAACGGTCATGATAGCATTGCCTTTAGTGTTAGCATTTACTTTTTTTGTTGTTGCAGAAATTAGGCTGCTTCCTGCCAAGGTGGGTGGTTGGTTCTGGAGCATAAATGTGATAACATGTACCTGACTCTGTCGATACTCACTTGGCTTGTCTGAGGACAAGTAAGAGGTTTATATAACCTTAGCAAGACTATATGAACATGCTCCTTCTGAACTCTTTTTAAAACTTTGCCACATCTCAGCTAGTGGCCCGCTTGCCCTTTTCTGCATTACACAGAGGTGTGAAGTTATTAATGTGCTTTTAGATGACTCAGATATCGGCGGTGTGAGTGATGTTCAGGTAAAGCTCACCTGTGTGCGAGCGGAGATGGCGTTTGAGCGCCGTGTGGCTCGGGAAAGTGCGTTCACACTCGCTGCAGATGTAGCTGCGCATGCCGGCGTGAATCTCCATGTGCTGCTGCAAAGCCTTCTGGGTCTGGAAACGCTTCCCACACAGAAGACAAAACACTGCCATATCTGAGCCTTAAGAAAAAAGACAAAACAAGAGGGGGTTTAGGAGTAATGCAGAGAATGCAGAATTTTGGACTTCATCCATTTTGTAGCTAAGTACAATGTGGCAAAATGAATGAACAAGTCTATATGTTTCGTAATGGAGGGGTAAAAGAGACGTAGACGTTTGCCTTAGTTTCTCTTCTCTCCACAACAGAAACAGTGCTTTCAGTATCTATGGCCAATCAATAATGTATCTTTCAAGTAAAGCTGTCCCTAATTTAAAATCTTTGTGAATGCCCAGTGGTGGGTTCGTGAACAGCAGGCTGGGATTGACTTCTCACTCAATCAATCAGCATTTACGAAAGAGCTCAGAGTAAAAAAAAAAAAAAAAAGCATTAGTGCTTAAGACAAAAAAAAATAACCCTCTACACTTCACTGAGGAATAATTTACCTCTACAACTCCAACTATTTATACCATCACTCAGTTCCACTGAGAGCATCCCCTGCTTCTATTTTTCCTCATTCTTCTCTCCTTCTGTCTCCCTCGTTCGTCTGTGTCTAGCTCCCAGCAGAGCTTTAATGGTTCTGAAGTGGCTGACAGAGTAGCTTAAGCCGAGTGAATAGGGCTGTTAATGGAGCCAGCTCCTCTCTCAGAGTGAGTGTCAGAGACTCGGCTCTCCTCAGCAGCTGCTGTTAGTGGCGCTCCAGAGCTGCCCATTACCCACAGTACACCTCACTGAGGCATACAACAGCAGAAAGAGGTGTGTCACCAGCTACTCCTGCAAAAAATGTGTTTCCTAACACACAAAGGGCAAAATATAGAATTTAAGAATCATCTCCCTTTCAAATCAGTTGGAATATGAATTGCAGTGCTGACAAGCTACAAGGTACTGAATTGGAATCTGCATTGGAATTATTTAGAATTGCAATTAAAACAATCATACAGTCACAACAGAGGAATTTATAGTTAACACAAGTTTTGTGATAAAACAAAGTAAAATAGTGAATTATATAATTTTCTGTTCATCAAAGAATCTTGAAAGAAAATCTATCACGGTTTCCACAATACAATTTAGCAGCACAATTGTGTTCAACACTGATAATTATAATAAATATTTTTGAGCTGCAAATCAGCATATTAGAATGATTTCTGAAGGATCTTGTGACAATGAAGCCTGGAGTAATTATGCTGAAAATGTTACTTTGCCATCACAGGAATAAATTACAGTTAAACATATATTAAAATATTAAACAGCTATTTTGAATTGTAATAATATTTTACAATATTACTGTTTGTTTCTGTATTTTGATCAAATACATGCATGCAGCTTTTGTGAGACACCTCTTTAAATAATAATAATAATCAAGTATTCCAGAATTCAATCTGGGTAATAATTCATGAAACTATTTTTATATCTCTGTCTTAATATTTTTAAATTAAAAAAATAAGCTTAGTAAAACATATAATTAAGACAAATATATTGAATCCTATCACATGACACATGGGCTATCATCAGACATGAAGAAGAGATGGATAGAGAGGAAAAGTTGAATTTGGGGGTTTGGCTCATTGTATGGTATGCATAAGTGGGGTCAAAGATCAGGAGCGCAGGAGGCAGATGTGGGAATAATTAATAAATATGAATAAGAAAACAAAAATATCACTGAATACAGTAAAATAATCTCCAGAAAGGATTGAGTTAAGATGCTTCTAAAATAAAGAAAATGTGGTAAATCATATCACAAACAGTGAAAACATGTTTAATTTTGTTTGCCATGATGAAAGGGCGTTCTGGATGGTTGTCAGGGTGTTGCTAGGTGGTTATTTTTTGGCCAGTCACCCAGCTTCTATGATATTTTGGTCCAGAGACATGGTTCAGATCACTCTTTCACGTAATTCTATATTGGAAATGTTGCCAGTTTGCTGAAAAATGAATTCAAATGCTCCAGGATGAGTTAGTTTAAAACTTAGCGTTAACCTTAAACATGTACAATTGTCATGGTGATGCAAGCAAACACCAATAATGAAAGAAAAACCATCTATTAATCATTTGGCTTAGTCATGGAGCTTTTTTCTGTGGTGTCTAGGATATTCCTTTAGCCCTGCTTATATAGAATTAATGAAGATACACTCTCTTGAAGATAACACATTAATCATAAAGCACGCTTTAAAAATTCATACATAGTACCGGGTCATATTTCACATGCAGAGCCACCGCCATCTTCACATCACACCTGCACTTTAATGTCAAAACTTCGTTTAAACAGATTAAACGGCGTTATCCAGCGTAGAACATCTTCGCCTCTTAAAACGAAAATACACAAGAAGCCGAGACCGCCTGTTCTGGCCCATATCATTTACAATGGAGAGAGAGGCTGCTTGCATCTCGCCGATTCGTACAAATCCCCTTTAATCAGATATGAGAGGAACAGAGACGAGGAGCGCGGGGGGAGGACGAGCATTAGTAAACACGAGGCTGTTCGGTGCCTTCATTGGCATTCGAGTGGGGTTAGAGTGCTGCATTTAAAATGCTGCCTGATGAGGACTACAAAATCAACCATTTGTTACCACTATTGAGGACCTGCAGGCAACAGGCAATTAAATTGGAATTAGCGCAGGGAGATCAGATACAGATGATTCACACACAGAGAGGGGGGGAGCTGTCAAAGCCGGAGTTTCATTTCGTTTGGAGGGGACAAATACTTCAAGAGTAAATACATTTATCCCTCTGGCTTGCAAGCTCAACAGCCGCAGCGAATATAACTCTGCCATGATTCTGAACTGAATGCGATTTACTAACATGGATTGCAAATACAAGAAACAAACAAGCGTCTCAAGAACAGGATAAATACACATCATCCTTGGAATGACTCTCTTGGCTCCAAAATGAACGCTGCAGTGTAGCATTTTTACGCCAAATGCAAAAATAATGTCCCCTCTCTGGCACAGTTCGGCCTAAACCAGTCTAGTATTCCTGGTATTGGCATTCCCATCATTTCAATGGCAGTTGCTATACAGATCCAGAAGTATGTGACCAGATTTCTGACGTCTTTACTTCATGGACACTCATTGACAGATGACTCTATATTAGAACCCCTTACAACAGATGGGGGAAAACAAGTATATATGTATGTATATATACTTGTTATTTTATTTTTTAAAGATAATTATGTACCCGAAAAGCGAAATGCAGAACTGTTATTAAACCCTAACCCTTCTGCCTGAATGACAAAGTGATAACTAAATCATTATATTTCATTTTAAACAGCATGTCGTCCATAACATATTAAAATTATATTATAATGTAATACTAATAAATATTGATATTTATTCAAGCATTCAAAAGTTTGTGGATGGTAATATATAAATGATTAAATAAATTCTTTAAATAAATAAAAATAAAAAAACAGTAAAAACAGTAATATTGTGAAATTTAATTACAATATAAATAGTTGTTTTAATAATGTAATTTATTCCTGTGATGTCAGAGCTGAATTTTCAGCATCATTACTCTAGTCTTTAGTGTCACATGATCTTTCAGAAATCAGTCTAATATGCTGATTTCATGCTTAAGAACATTTCTTATTATTATCAATGTTGAAACAGTTGTGCTGCTTAATATTTTTGTTGAGTTCGTGATGCATTTTTTTCAGGATTATTTGATGAATTACAGAAAAGTTCAAAAGATTTTAATTTAATAAATTTTTTTGCAACATTATAAATGTCTTCTTTTCTGTCTCTTTTAATTAATTAAATGCATTCTTGCTAAACAAAATAATGAATTTCCCATTTTTTACTGGCCTCAAACATTTGAATGGTAGCATATGTGATATCTAATAATTCAGCTTACAATGCTACGTGTCAAGCCGTAACTCTTGTAATAAATCAGATTTAAAATATATAGAAATGATGGCAGAAAACTAGAAATCTCCAACACCAATCAGTTTCTAATGTACCTTGCAGTGTGCATCCCGTATTCATGTGATCATGAATACGGGATGTATCCCCCCCCCCCCCCCACCGCCCCCCCCCCCCCCCCCCCCCCTCCCTCCCCTCTCACTTTCTCAAGGATTTCATTTACAAACGACAAACCGCTGACCGCTCGTACTTGTTAATAATCGTTAGGACAGGGAAAAAAGCCCTGTGTGACTCTACAAACAGTTGTGCCTAAAGCCCCTCACTGGAATGCATTGTACCTACTGGTATAATTTATTCGGCAGGCCATCTGGACAGTGAGGGGACAATCAGGCTTAGAGTATGAATGACCCGCTCTATTGTTTCCACGTCCACAGGTCCACCTCTTACTCGGCTAATCTGTGTGACTCTGGCTTTTAAAGCACACTGCTGCTGAGGTGGCTTTTCCACAGCACAAAAGACTCTCAGCGGTCCCTCATTAAGACACGACCGCCGGATTGTGTCTTACCTTTTTCTGCTGTCAGAGGTGCCAGGTTAATCATTAAAGAGTTGAATCGCACACAATTACTGGACAATTAATAAATAGCTGGAGGAAAACGATCTGAATATTGACGAGAGAGACATGCATGGAAATACCTGCAGGACCACATTACAGTTCACTCTGCCTGAATGGGAATATGCTTCACATGTGTTTTATGATCAATAAAGTTGAATAAAGAATGAAAGTTGAAAAATCTGTGTTGTGATTCAGCGAATGGTGATTCAGTGAAACAAAAACAGGTGGTATAGGGAACTATATAAACATACAAAGAAACAATCATAACCTTGTTTAATGTAAAGGTGAAAGAACCTCCTAAAATCCATTACAGAGGTAAAGGTCTCTGAAGGTCTCTCAGACAGAGAGGTTTAGAAAAAAATGCATTTGTATAGAGAGAGAGAGAAAGAGAGAAGTGTACAGCAATATAGAATGCCAGTATTCATTCAGAACAAGCCTCTCCTTTCACAACACTTAATGATGGTCAGAGCACAGAAAAAGGTGCCGGCAGGAGTTTCAAACCTGTGAGGTTTTCAAACATTTTGGTTTATACACTTTGAAACAAGGGTGATCAATGTAGGCCTCAACTCTAAGGATCTTTTCAGCTGGATGATCTTGGTTTAGTTTTTTTTCTCTTGCCCTGCCAACAATTCACTGGCTTTACAACAAAAATTACACTTACATTTTTATAAAATAACAACACATTATAGAAACAAATGCACAAGATCAACAAATGCACTGTAAGAATGTCAGGGCGAGTGACAGACGCATTGACTGTCTTGAAACTCTCTCACTCTGGCCCAGGCTGAAATGTATGAAAACATCAAGCTAAAAAAAAATCATCTAATATTTTTTATGCCTTTATTTGTTTTGTATGATGGCATATTTATTTATTCTGTTTTGTTTAAGAGGTGGCATTTGTTACGTGTCACGGACCCAAGGCCAGCAGGGGGCGCACTCTGTAACAACAACTCGTGACGCAGAAGGAATCCTCAAATGACCCCATCCCACAGCACGGTTCACATACATAAACCCGTAGCTGTGAGTCACGCTTCTGTCTGAACCATCTTAATGAGCAACATTTATACATTTTTGCAACTGACCTCATTACTGTTTCTGTCTAATGAGAATCAAGAATGCTTTATATTGCCCGCCACATTAAGACAGAATTTAATGATATTACAGGATGATTTACATACACATTTTAACACTATGGCTAATTAAAGAATACATCAAATATAAAACTACTGGAGTGGATAATGCAGCCTATTAAACTACAGAGGAGTGTACAAAAGGCCGTATGTATTTGTCTTTTATCAGTCTAAAAATCAATACACCTCAAAGCTGATGTATTGACACAACCGACTGTTTCTCACCCCTAATTTGATCGTCCTGCCAATTAAGCCTTGTTTTAAAAGTTGCATGAGATCGTTTCAGAGAACGGTAGAAAATTAATTCCTAATTGACAAGCTGCCTCCCCCATTTTTCCCAGGCTGAAGAGCGACGGCAGCTGAAGGGAAACTCTTCTCTGGCCCCTCACTGTACAATAGAGAGTGGATTTGCCTTTCACACTGGTCAGTTGACCCCTTGACATCCGATGACTACAAAGTTCTGAATTAGAATAAAGGCCAGAGACTTAATCCAATTCCCACAGTGCTAGTAAGCAGAGTGCGAGAACACCCAACTTTTCTTGGAATCAGGAGCAGGTTTGTGTAACATTCTAGGAAGAGGAAGGAATTTAAACCTCTGCTATCGGAAAAATTCAGTCCTCAAATACAATTCCAAGAGAAACGGCGTGTTGAATGTATTAAATGACACTGATGAAACTAATTCTGAAAATCACATTCCATATCAAGACAACAACACATTGGCAGATCTTATGAAACCTTTTAATGGACAGTATTTCATCTGTATTTCAAGTCACAGTTTGCAATCCTTTCATGACAATTAAGTACATATGACTCCAAATTGTCAACACATTAATGTAACGGAAAGATTCTTATTACTGTAATGCAAAATGTACTTAATTTTATAATTATTATGCATATATTGGCCCCTAATTTAAGTAGTATCAAACACTGCATTATTATTACAGTATAGCATTAGTAATAGTAAAAATAGTACTTTTTAAATTTATAATATTAGTAATAACGTTTTTATTATTTATAACAATAATAATAACTATAATAATAATTTTTTACTTTTTTTATATAAAATAAATGTATACATAAATCATGGTAATATTTGTTTCTGCCTTTAAAATGAATTGTATTACTACAATACATAAATCTAATGAGAATAATGGGAATTAAATGAAGACTTTTTACACAGAAATAATCTATTTTAGTCTAATGTGACCTGGATATTTCCTTGACAGAACAAAAAGGAAATGCTCCTTTAGTGGGTTATTTCATGAAGGCACATGACAAAAAAGTGCATTCTTTTCTAAGTCAGTGAATAGAAAGCATCTTCACAGCAATGTTTGCTAAAAAAGGCCACCGTGAGAAGGAGATGTAAACATGACAGTTATGCAAACAGGCACAACAAATACATCTAATCTCTTTATCTCAGAACAAACTGGGTAGATTCACCTGTTCTGGGCTAATTCAGTGAACAGTAGGTTCTTTCTGATAAAGACACAGAGACATATTGTGAAATCCTGTTTCTTTTGTAGCCATTAGGAAGGAGTCTGGTTGGTTTTTGAGAGTGAGACAGATAACAGACAATATCAGAGTGAAAAAGGATGAATCTCAGGTATCTATATCAAGATGGATCAGTGAAATATTAATTTTAATATAACTTGAAAATGAGACTTAAGATGATTCATTACGCAAAAATCAAATACCCACGTCTCCAAGCAACTAGAAGAGAGTTGAAGTGTTTCAGGATAATCCCAGCATTCACAAACAAGTCACTTCTTTTTGTTTTCCCAGCCCTCAGTCTATCAAAAAAGATTCCCACACTGAGAATCAGCCTATTTACATTGTAAACCACACAAAAAGACAGCAATTTATTTAATTCAGCTCTTCTTAAAGGTCTCTGCAAACATCTCCAGAATCTAATTACATACTAACTACTTCATCTACTAGCACTAACTTTTGAATAGAGACACAGACGATATAGAAATCCTGCTGCTCTGACTCTCTCGGCTTGTGGAATCTCACGGAGAGAGGAATCACAGCCGGAGCGATGCACGTGAATATGTGCTTTTCCAAACAATGAGCGACTTAGGAAAAAACTGTGACACCCCGTGATGCCAGTAGCATTTCATTTGCCTCCTGACGGGCAGAAAGAACTTCATCTCCTTTCATTGAAGTTATAGGACAATAGGAATTAGTCACTGTGTGATGAAGAGGCATGCTGGGAAATCTGCAGCACTACTGAGACAATCAGTCTTATCTGAGCCGTTGGGGGGGGGTGCAACCTGTTTAGCTGGTCATCGTGATTTTGCCAAGTAAGTGCTCCTGGGTCAACATATATTGTTGTTCCTGGAACAACATTCCTGTCTGAAAATTTAGTCCTAAACCCAACCCATAAAATGTCCCTAAAATCATGGGGAAATGAAATGGGAATAACACTTATGTAGAAGCACCTAACCCTGGTTGTAAGCCTAAATTTGACATGAACTGTAAACTTTTCTCTCAAATATGATTGGTTGATTGGAATATTCTTCCAGAATCAACAAAGATATTGATCCAGGAACATGCTGAACTTGGTGAAATCCCCTGTTTGGTTACAGCCGGGTCACGGTAGAAAGAAGGTGGTCTGTATCAATGAAAATACCATCAATATTAGCACAAAGTCTGTTTTTTTAAGTTTACCAAGGACACATAAAAATGTGACAACTTTAGCGTCGTTTTGATGTTTCACCGCACTAAACAAGAAAGAAAGATGACTTGGATATTTAAATTGTTTGGTCTTTTATGGAATTGTTGAGTCAGTAAGTCAGAGAACTCAAGAACTGAATCAGTCTGATTAACAAACAAATCATTCAGGGTTTGTGAACTATATCAACTGATTCATTGAAAAGACTCAACTAAGAAGAATGATTTGACAAATGACAAAAACATTTTAGACAATAATCAATCAAAAATGACAGAGGCCCGCACATGACAAACAGAAAAATATATTTATGGTGGTCACAGATTAAGAATTCGTTCCCTCATTTTAGGTAAATCGTGGCCATGTTGAAGTGATTTGTTCCCAAATCAATAAATTGAGGGAACAAATTATTAAGTCGTTATTATTAAATCAAATTCCTCATTGTGGCCACACTATCTTGCTTTTTCCCCACGATGCCGTGCTGCTTTCAGTCTGCTTTGATTCTTGTGTTCTCGGACTCAGTGATTCGCTTACCAACTCAACGATGGGGAAGATTTCCAGTGAATTACAAATAAATTTCTTATATTCCCACAAAGCTACCATATCACTTCAGAAGAGATGGAAAATAATGACTTTTATGGCGCTTTTGTGCCCTATATGAAGGTTAAAAGCTCCAGTCTCCATTGATTTTCATTACATGGAAAAGAGCGACCAGGATATTCTTCAAAAATTCACATTTCATATTTTTCGAAAGAAAGAAGGTCATATGTGTTTGAAACGAGACGTGGTGTGCACGTGTCTGAGGAGAAAACACGCGTTATCATATGAAGCCGCTGTAAACGATTCCTTTCAAATGTATCAGAGGCACATGAGCTCAAAAGTATTTGACTAAATATAACCCAGTCATTCCAGATTGCTCTGTGGGGATGACTTTGACACATCAACTATACCTCAGATGACCCCTGAAATTCAATCGGCTGCAAAGTGAGAGACAGACGGGCCAATCTAGCAAAGTAAGGAACGGTCTGCTTAATAATTAACGCAACAAGAGATACATTGCTCTTGTTTAACCACTGTTTATTCTGTGGGCCAGATCGCTGAAGTCACAACGTGTTCCCGGTGAGTAATTCTCAGTGTGCCCTCGCCCTCACTGTAGATGCAAGTCACTTCCTGTGCAGCGAGATGAGCGTGATGGAAGAGTTTTAGGAAATCTGACGTCATAAGCACATAAGACAGATGGACGAGCGGTCGCCCCTTAGGCCAAAATCGTTTAAAGGCAAATCGCTTCTATTCCGGTCTCAAATAAAACCCCTTTAATAACATTTTTATTTCTGCTCTGCGAAGGATGCGATAAAGCGCTTCTCCGTCGGGAGGGGAGAAGAGGAAAAGAAAGCTGTGATGTGCTGGCCTGCTTTTCCAGCCTGCCCGCCAGTGTATCGGTCCAGAGACACAAGTGAGTTTTTTTTAGGAGGCTTTTAAGTAGGTCAGCTCTCTGTAGGTCTCGTCTATGACAGCACAGCGGCTGAGTGTAAACAACAGCACATGATGTTGTTTGTCTCTCGCTCTGTCCTGGCACCAAATGCCACCAGCTTCCCCCCTTCAGCCGGCCCCTGTCCCACGGGTCTCACACAATCCTCTTTTCCATTTGCAACCCTAAAAACCTCAAAGAAGCAGGCCGTTCACCTCTGACATTCTCACATATGCTGGCATTTGAGGACAAATGTCCTGCTTAAAGGCTGACTCAGAATTAACGCTCAAATGCATGTAAAAACAGGCTATTAAAAATAATGTTACTCACCAGTTGGCTTCTTTGTGCAAAGAGGAACTGACAAGAGTGATTCAAATCAAAGACATACAAACAAAATTATTTAAAAAAAAATAGGGATGCACAATATTTCAGTTCTATAAAGGTTTTCTGCATATATGTGACCCTGGACCACAAAACCAGTCTTATGTGTAATTTAAAAAAAATCGAGATTTATACATCACCTGAAAGCTGAATACATAATCTTTCCATTGATGTATGGTTTGTTAGGATAAGACAATATTTGGCCGAGGTACAACTATTTGAAAATCTGGAAACTGAGGGTACAGAAAACTCGAAATAATATTGAAAAAATCACCATTAAAGTTGTCCATTTCTATTGGCGATTGTGCTGCATCCATTCACAAAAATAAATGTTTTATATATTTAAGGTGGGAAATTTACAAAATATCTTCATGGAACATGATCTTTACTTAATATCCTAATGATTTTTGGCATAAAAGAAAAATCTATAATTTTGACCCATACAATGTTTTGTTGGCTATTGCCACAAATATACCCGTGCAACATAAGACTGGTTTTGTGATCCAGGGTCACATATTAGATATTATTTTTATTTATTGTATTGTACTATTTTCACCTTTAAATTATATTTAGCTGTAATCTAACGAGCAGAGTTAATCCATAATTTAATGACAGCATTAAATATCAAAATAAATATCCATTTTTATGCTGTAGATACATTTTTTAAAGTATTAAGAAATAGTATAAAATGCTATTATTGGAGACTTAGTATTATTGGCAATACAATAATTTAAAAAAAAAGAATGAAAAGGATCAGTATTGACTCCCCATTCATTTATTTATTACATTAGTGGTTATAATTAACCATTATAAGTTTTTAGATGTTTGTTTTTTAATTTTCTTCATGTGGCAATACATACTAGAAAAATATGGAATATTCCTTGTATTGTGCCACCAAAACAAAATATAAGGGAAAATAATGGACACAACAGAACGCAGGGATCTAGAGACTCATTTTCACTTCACAACTGAACTACTTTTAATCATGTTATTGATTTGATAAAAAAAAAATCAAAAACGATTGACAGCCCTAAATATTTAAAGTTATATTTTTTTTGGAGAGGACAGTCAAAGGGAGAGAGGAAATGATAGGGGAGGAGAGAGGGGCAAAGGACCACGAGTCGGGACGCAAACTTGGGTCTCCTGAAGCGCTGTTTCGCTATATTTTAGAGCGCTGCCCACATGGAAAACAGTTTCATGGCCAGTAAAAAAACACTTCTGGATGGTCTTAATGCATTGAAAAGAAATGGCTGCTTCAAATGGAAACAAGGTCCTAGTTTTTCTTTACCGTTTGGATCTTCATATAGGAAGGCTATCTTGGCCTATTTAAAATTTAAAATGTAAAATTCTAACTTGGTTAAATCTAGAAAATGTATGCAAGTGATGAAAACATCTCTCACTTCAGTAAGTGGTGGCTGGTGCCCAGCAGTAAAAAGGTTTTTTAAAATGGATGAGCTATGTCCTCCCCTCCTCTTGACTAAATGTGCTGCCAAACTGAAACAGAGAGCGGGATGTTTACAAGTTTGGGAGAGAAGGTATAAAATTCTGGGCATCATTAACACCACCTCTATGTCGACATGCATTAAGAATTTATACAGTGTGTGCCACAGCGAGTTACAGTTACATGCCAACGTTTTAGAGAGGGTTATCGTCTTTCTCCCTGTGGAACACAGGCGACAGATATTGCACCCTCATTGTATAGCATCGATGTACGCTACTGTAAAAAATAATAGAACATACTGATTCTGATCTGATCCATCAGAAATTCAGAGATTTTATGAGCTGGCTGCCATGGAAACATTTAGCACCTCAAATCCACGCAGATGACAAAAGTATGGCACCTTGTTTTAATTAGGACTCAACCTTTATATAGACTCAACATGTGGATCATTAGCCCCATGAAACGCTTTTATACCCAGAGAGCAAATTAATTAGTGCAGTCTGGAATACCTGTGACAGACTGTATCCTCTGATGGCAGTCTGATATGCCAATAAGTAACAAAGGTACAGGTGGAATGAAATGATGGTTATACAAGGTATAGAGATTAGAGTGCTGTTATTGGACTAAAGGCCCCCCGAAAGTGTTTGGACACTTAAGGCCCTGATATAGGCCCTGACACCGCCTACGCTGTTGGGAGCAGCGTTTAAATTAATGTGTAAATATGCGATGCACGCTTTCCTCTCAATAACAAAATAAACACAACAAAAATGACAGCATCATTGTCATGTCACGTTTACTTATATGTGACCCTGGACCACAAAATCAGTCTTATGTGTAATTTTTTTTAAATTGAGATTTATACATCATCTGAAAGCTGAATACATAATCTTTCCATTGATATTAGGTTTGTTAGGATATGACAATATTTGGCCTAGACACAACTATTTGAAAATCTGGAAACTGAGGGTGCAGAAAAATCAAAATATTGAGAAAATCGACTTTAAAGTTGTCCATTTCTATAGGCGATTGTGCTGCATCCACTCACAAAAATATATTTTTTTATATATTTAAGGTGGGAAATTTACAAAATATCATCATGGATCATGATCTTTACTTAATATCCTGATGAGTTTTGGCATAAAAGAAAAAGCGATTAATGTTGACCCATACAATGTTTTGTTGGCTATTGCCACAAATATACCCGTGCGACTTAAGACTGGTTTTGTGATCCAGGGTCACATATGGCACTTTATACATTAGATTGCTTTAAAGCAAGCCGTTCACAGTTTTACATAAAAAGAAAGTGTCAGTACCCTTTCAAAAAGAAACTTCAGTTTCTACCATAAAGCAGCTCTCCAGTGTGTTCATGTGTTTTACTTGTGTACACAGAAGAATTGATTAAAGAGGGCGGAGCCTCAGAGCCACACCGACCTATTACGTAATCGCCATGGACCAATGTTATTCGAAGGCATTTAACAGAAAGAGCGAACTTTTCCGGAAAGTTCACTGTTTCAAACTCCTGAAACAAACTTAATTTCGGCCTGATTTTGTTCAAAATGACGTCACACCAATTCGTTCTTCGATTTAGCTTGAAGTGTGTAAAAACAAATGATGTTTTAATGTTTCTCAGAACTAATTACATTACAGTATGGCTTTTTTTATCATTTAAAATCTAATCAGCTTCTTTTCTTTTTTTAAATGTTTTTATTGAAAAGTGTGCTTGAGTTATCTCTGATAAATAAATGCCTTTTTTTGTTATTTAAGCAGTGACATTTAGACATTTTAAATAATGGATTAGTGTTCTTTCTGGGACCGCTGTATATAGATTCCGAGACATTTGAGGCATTTTCTCACTTTTGTTTTATCGATATAAATAGTGCAGTGAGGACAAGAAAAGATGTGGGAATGGGATCAGGAAATGTCACAAGCTGCACTCAAACTGGCATTACATACGACTATGGCAGTTAAACAACAAAAATGCCACACACACACACACACACACACAAAATGTATAATTACACATCATTCACACATTCTAATTGAGTCTAAATAACTTTCTGTGAGGAACAGACTGAAATTTCTGTCGATGAGCTGTTAGCTTACTCCAGTGAGCTGTTAACTCAAGAACTGCTGTGACTGGATCATTGATTCAGTGAGCTGAAGTCATGAACGAATCAGTTCAATCAATAAATGAATCATTCAGCCTGATTTGTGGCTCATTCATTCAGTCCAATTGGATCATTGAAACTGGATCAAAAGAACGATTTGTTTAGATGATCCAGTTCTTGAGTTCAACTCACGAATCAAAGATCCAGTTGCACTGGTTCTCGAGTTAAAGCTCACTGGAGGGGAAGATGACTTGGATCATTTCTGGCTGTTCCTCACATAAAGCTATCATATTGCTTCTGAAGACTTCGAGTATGACATGTGAAAAAATAACAGGGTAAAAACAAAGTAGATAATGACAGAATTCTCATTTTCATTAGACTAGTTGTGCGCATATGTACTGTACATGCTTCAATGTGTCCTGACAGAGTACACTCAGGTATGCAGCAGCAAAAACAAGTTTACACAACATATCACCAATGCCAACCCCTATCAGAGCACACTATTTACCTCACCTAAAATATGATTATTAAAATGTCTGTAGTACAACTGAAACCCAACCTTGCAGTCATCAGATGTCAGTAAATATGAATATTTGACAGGAGGGTGGCAGCTGAGCGCTGTTGGCGTGTTAATGAACGTGCCAGAGCGCCGATGAGTCACAGGCTCTGGTAACTCAGTACAGTCGCTCTAATAAATGTATGTGCCATGTTTAGACAAAGTGATGGAGATGGTGAAACATGGCACTACTGCTGTGCCAAAGCGGTGTGCCGCCCTGCCCTGTAACAGCACATATTATTGGCTGAAATTTTAGAGGGCATCGAAACCGTCCCTGCTGAATTATAGAAGACCATTTTTGATTGGGTCATAAACATGATTGCAACTGGTACATGCGTGACGCATCTCCACTTTACTGGTGTTTTTTTTCCATTGTGGTGAACTAGTGTTATTTAAAGAAGTGGCTTGTGGTTAGATGAGGAAAGAAGACGTACCTGTGTGAGTCTGTCGATGTGCTTCCAGGGCATCTTCCTTGGAAAATTGAGCCCCACACTGATCACATATTAATGCTTTTGGTCCAGCTGAAAGGAAGCAGAATACAATAAAAGTAATCAGTTGGCCCATAGCTTTATTACGGACGGCAACATTACACAGTGTCATTTTAGTATTATATATGTATATTATAATATGTGTGTGTGTCACAACTGAAGTGGTAGTCACAGAATGATGACGATGAAGATTAAATATTAACTTGTTGATGAACACGAAGAGAATACATAGATGAAGGCATATAGCAACGCAACAAACTACTCACATAAGACGAGAAACGACAATGAACTGAATGAGACAGGGGGGAACCTAAATGACAGACAGCTGAACGTTCTTTCCCCATTTATCATAATGGATGTGAAATATGAACACATGTTCTTCATAGGAAACTTGTACATGGCAGTAGGGTTGATCTGTTTTTTTAAGCTCATGTTTAAAAAAATCAAACCATAAGATGAACTGAAAAGAAAACAGAAACGATGCCAAAGGCAAGTACGAGTTGTTTATGACATTAAACATCATTCATCCCCCCCCCACATACACACACACACACACATCAACAGAGTAACATACTGCCCCTTGACAGAATCAAAGAGATGTTCTTATCTACAAGGGCTGGCAGCTTTCTCTTGTCTTGTCTTGATAAAAGTCTGTAAACCATAAGCTGAGGCAGAACAGACAGCAACATGTCCTAAAGGATATTAAAACCCTTTGTATCTTCAGACTGATTTATGACATGTACAATGAGTCTCTTCTTACAAACAAAACACTATATCCATTTATTATGTGTTCGCAGAGATAACAGTAATAAATGATAATCATATAAAAGTGAGGGTCATATCAGGTTGACGTATCCTCAGGCAGGTACTGCTCATGCCTTCCTGTAAAAGCAGATGATTTTGATCAACCATCATTATTTATCAAAGCTAAGGTTGGTTTCTTCAGGGTGAATCTCACAAAGCATGTCAAGCCAGTTATATTGCATACTCCCCTTTAAAAGTTTTAGGTCAAAAATTAAGATTTTTTTTAAAGAAGCCTCTGCTCATCAATGCTGCATTTGTTTGATAAAAAAAAAACAAAAAACAAAAAAAAAACCACTAAAAACATTAAAAAATACAAAAAACCATCAATGCTGCATTTGTTTGATAAAAAAAAAACAAAAAACAAAAAAAAAACCACTAAAAACATTAAAAAATAAATATAATTACAAGTTATAGGGACTGTTTTCTATTTTAATATATTTTCTAATTTAATAAAATTTTCAGCAGCCTTATTTCAGTTTTCAGTGTGAAAAAAGAAAGGTTAAAAAAATTACTTCTGTAATTTAACGTTGTAAAAAATACCTTACTGAGCCAAAACATAAATCAATGTGTTGTGCATATATATACAGTATATACTGTATATATATATATGTGTGTGTGTGTGTGTATGTTTGTTTCTAATTATATATATATATATATAATATATAATAAATAAAATATAATACAAAAATATAAATACAATGTAAATAAATACTCACATTTCCCCACCAATTCTAATTGCTATAATGCATGTTTTTTACTTTTGAATTTGTTTGTAATTTGCATTATTCTCATTATTCTAATCACTGTATTACAAGATTATCTTGTCTGGGCACAATGAAGACCGTGCATCATGTACAGTACTAACATAACTTAAAAATGTTTTTAAATAGTACTATTTTTTTTCCATATTACATTGATGGGAATGACAATTTTTCACATTAATATAATGTGAATGGGTGTGGACTGCTTAATTATCATGAAAATAATGTCAAAATGCAAAAAAATCTTAATGGTCCTAAAAATAGGCGATGCAAAAATCACCCCATTAAGACATCATTAAACATGAATCACCTACACAGATGAAAATACATTTACACGGTGTATAAATGCACACACACACTCTCACACACATACAAAGAAAGAAAAGAATCATTTAACCCAGTTGCAACCACAGATCCTTAATAACTGGACTAAATAACTGTTCTGATGGCCATCAACCGCCTGAGGGAATCCATCTATTATTAGTATTAGATCCACCTGTGGAGCCGCTGGCCCATTATGAAGTAGGCCAGGATGTTTCCATCACTTTAGAAACACTTTCAATAAACCACACACACACTCACCGAACAAGGAGAAATGGACGGCTGACGTTGCTTTTTCTGAACAATTCATGAGGGACAAGACCTCAAAAAGAGAAGTGAACAATGTCTTCCATTCACCACACATGGCTTGGACACAACACAACTATGGGTTCTGCAAGCAGCTTTTACCATTTCCTGCAGACTTTATATCTCAGACTCACAGGAAAAAGAAAATAAATCAATAAAATCCAAATGTATAATGACCATTGGCTCATCAAGTATCTATTTTCACTCAGCTGGCCCGAAATGGCTTTATTATGACTCATTAAAGCACCCACAAGCTTCATGAAGTCAGCCAGCTAGCACCTAAAATTAGCCTCTTTCCACATACACTTTCTTCTCGTTCCTTCTGGCCGACAACCAAAGCCCTTTAAAGTTTAAAAATGCTCTCATTTACAGAATCATTACAAACCACGCTCAAAAATACTTTGATGGTGTGACTCATCAGAGCCAGCGTAAATTGCGCCTGTGAGAACATTTCTGGTGTGCGTGAATTAAAATGCTCTGTGTTTTCAGTTTATTATTGTCTTATTACTGAAGGATAGTAGCTATGCTCTTAAATTCTAGTGAGCTATCTATAGACAACATTTCAGCATATCTTATTTGTTCTGTTGAGATGCTGACAGGCAAGGTGATTCTCTCATATGTCTCTCCTCGCACATGTTTCCAAACGCTCAGCACACATTTAGAAACCACAAAGCAGATCCCACATTCAATCGGCTTGTGTTGTGTTTCAGACGGCACATTGTGCACTGTACTGCCCATGATAAACAGCCCAAACAGCCTCCAGACTGGCTGCAATCACCCTCCATCAAAACACTTTGCCTGGCATACAAAAATAAGATTCAATCTCGTGCTGAATACCAAATTAGAGCATTAGAAAACAAGGGCTTCTGCTACTTGGCAACCGTTGGGATGTAAAGCAGCAAAATCCAATGACGGGCCAGAAGATCTAGGGCTTTGATGCGCTATAAAGACTGAATTAGATTTTTACTTTTATTTTCCCTCCATTTTACTGGCTTGCAAATTAAAGACTCAAGTTACCAATCATAAATTGTAAGGGTTTGGATGTCAACACTGAAACACTGAACGTTATTTATCTTGTAATTTGTGAGAGTCAGTCGAATAATAGGTCACAATGGAAAACATCATTAAATAATAGAGGCAAACATTTCATAATATTAAAGCGCTCTATATACTGTATAAACACAGCAGGGTGGTTTTAATGCCTTTCAAAAACAGCCTTCTGTCAATCTCTGTGACAATACAAAGAAAGGTAATTTATTAGTATGTGACATCTTCAGGTCTGTTAGGTATGAGTGGTTACATCCACATGATAGAAGCCTGAACAATGCACTTCCATAAATGAGGCATCAAATAGGGTCTGAAACACTTACAAAAGATTTTTCAACAAATAAGTCAGCAAAATGAGCTTCCTAACCATGGTAAAATAATAATAATACAATATAAATTACAATAATAATTGTTTTATTTCTTTTTTATTTTCTATGAGG
>FLSR01000171.1:88812-104578 GCA_900092035.1 Leuciscus waleckii
TAGATAGATAGATAGATAGATAGATAGATAGATAGATAGATAGATAGATAGATAGATAGATAGATAGATAGATAGATAGATAGATAGATAGATATGCTTTTAGTCATTTTACCGGAAAACAAGACAAAAATACTGATTAATCTAGGTGGGTATAATAAAAGTTTGGGAACCCCTGCCATAGAGGGTTAGGAAGTAGAGAGAATAATTAACTAAATGTTTTTTGACAGTTTAAGTATTAAAATATTGTGTAGCTATTAAAATACTGAATGGCTTAAGTTTTACAGTAGTTACATTAAACGAACAGCAGTAATTTCTGACATCTTTGTAAGACTATGAATGATTCAAAGCCCATCTTTAGACAGAATACTGTGTATTTTTGCATTTCTTCAAGCTTACATACACTATAATGATATGCAGGTATATTTGTGTAAGCCAAGACTAAAGCGGCCACTTTAAACACTTTCAAAGGGAAAGGGCTGGATGTAAACTTTGACTCTTTCTCTCAGTGAGCCAACAAGAGCTCTGGCACAAAGGCCACATTACGCTAACTGTGTGGAATTAGTGTGAAATGCAGGCAACCGGTCATCACCCGAGGATTAAACTAACCTTTTACTTTGATCAGAAGTTTGGGTTACAAGGGCACAGACAGCAAAACATGTGGCCGAGCCAACAAAATCAAAGTTGTTTGTATTTTGGCATATTACGCTAGAGTTTAGGAACTGTGACTAAAGTCACTGTTTTCAGCTGAATCTCAGAGTCGCCAATCAATAAGTCACCCAACCCCCAAGGCTACGGCCAGAGCTACGAAAACAGGCGCACACACACTCAAACACACAAAAGAGGGTCTGAACACAAGAACAATGCGCGAAAGAGAAGAAAAAACACCCTCAGGGCGCCAAAGGTCAGAAGTTTGACCCGACCCTAAAGAGTTGACCTGTATAGCAGTGATAAGGGCTGAAAGAGCCCTGTCTTTGCCTGATAGCAGGCTTTGGGGTGAAAAGATACTAAAGGGCTTAAAGTCTTGACCAACTGGATTCCAGAGGTCTGCGGAGAAGACAGAAGTTTAAAGATCACTGGGTGGCCATAGTCTTGTGGGACAGGAAGGGCTTGAAGCGCTAATGAAGCTTGACCAGGGCAATGCTCTCTGAAAACATCTCTTCTCCGGAGGCTGGGTTATCCATTAATGGGCTCAATGTGTTTTCTTTGGCCCCTTCTACACTGTGGATCCTTATAAATGTCATGCTAATCTTTCAGTAGATTCATGATCTATCACTAGAGCTAGCTTTACAAATCTAAAATAGTTTGGGGAACACATGCACCATTAACCATGACTTTTGCCTCAATGAAGTCCTAATTAACTGCTTATTTAGTTGTTTATTTAACGAATTAGGTAGGATTAAGGATGTAGAATATGGTAATGCAGAATAAGGCATTAATATGTGATTTATAAGTACAATAAACAGCCAATACTAGTAATATGCAAGCTAATAAGCAACTAGTTATTAGTGAGAATTGGTCCCCAAACTAAAGTGTTAGCAATATTTAATTTATTACAGGCATTAATAGACAAAACTGAGCGAGGTTAATTCTTAAAACACGATTTGCCACACAATTCGGCTTCTCAAGTAAATTGATCTTTTCATAAAAATACATAATTAAACCTAAAATACACCTATTGTAACCTAAAATGGGATGTTAAATGTGTTACTGAAGTAAAAAAAAATATTATATAAAAAAAAACTAAACATGACTTGAAGAGGTTCAGATCAGAAATAGCTTTTCACGTTGTATAGTCCATTTTGTTTCTTTATCTTGCTATTATATAGACAGGCATCTAAAAGCTCAGATCCCAACACAGATACAATAAACTGCAGCGTATGATTACCTGTGATAATCTTAATCAGGTCAACCAAACTTCCTGTTAAGAAAGGCCATATACAGTGTCCTCTCAGGAGACTACTGGTATGTAAGTTAGGACTGCTGTTGTGGTTAACAGAGGATAAAGGGAGAGGCTGAGTAAACAAAAGGTCATCTGAAGCAACAGTTGAGAAGACAATAGTTGAGCTCTGAAGCCTGGTGTGTGAAAGACACTCATTATCTCTGTGCTTTAGTTTCTTTACTATTGAACCGCCGTATGTGTACATTACTGTTCATAAGTTTGGGATTGGAATTTTTTTTAAAGAAGTCTCTTATGCTCACTGAGGCTTCATTTATTTGATAAAAAATACAGTAAAGCACAGTAATATTGTGAAATATTTGTACAATTTAAAATAACAGTTATGTATTTTAATATATTTTAAAATGGAATTTATTCCTGTGAAACCAAAGCTGCATTTTCAGAAGTCATTACTCCAGTCTTCAGGGTCACATGATCCTTCAGAAATCATTCTTAAAGTGCTGCTAAATATTTTTGTGGAAGTAATATAGACTGGAATAATTCAGCTTTGCCATTACAGGAATAAATTACATTTGTTTCAGATTGTTAAAATAGGGCCCTTGATGTTTGAAGACGACACACATGCCAATAAATGTCTTGACAGCACACTCCAGACCCTTTTACACATTTATACACTAGTGGTCAAAAGTTTGGAATAATTTAGTTTTTTTTTATTATTTTTTTGACAGAATTCTCTTATGCTCACAAAGGCTGCATTTAAAAAATGTATATATATAAAAGTTTGTTTACATTAACAATGTTATTAATGTTCTATTTATTAAAACCAAGTATAAATCTTATCAAGTTAGTGATTTTAAGTGTTTTAATTTCCCCTCTGGGATTAATAAAGGAAGTCTAAGTCTAAGCATTTTTACATTTATTCCTAAATAATAACTAAATGCAATAATAATTTGAATGTTCAGGTTCAGCTGTTATTTTTTATTAGTCAACTTCTTTTCGGACCACCAGTCATCACGCTCGGTAAACACTGGTCACAGACACAAAGACGTATTTTTATTTTCACCAAGCTGATTGCTCACTAAAACCACCAGTCATCGTGTTTTCAGGCCATTAGAAAAGTTGATTTGGATGTGACATAGCGATGGTATCTAAGTGGGTGAGTTGTTTACTTATTTTTTAATTAGTCTTCCCAATAACGCCATCATTTTGTTCATTCAGACTGATTTGTGAACATGGAATGCGTGAAAACAAGAAGCGGAATTTATCGTACGAACCAATCGTATCCAATCATTACAATAATATCAAATCATATGGATATTGCCTCCTCACATGACTTTTCCCCATTCATTCTCAATTATCCCCCAGCAAACCCAGTGAGTAGGCACTCCTCCCTTGCCTCCTATATATCTATATTTCATCTGTCTTTCTTGACCTCTCTCTTCTCTCAATCTCACTCTGTTTGCTCTATAACAAAAGATCTAATTAGAGCTGTGAGCACCGAGGCCAATGCGAGTGCTCAAGGATCTCCCACTTCCAGGGATTCCTAAGCAGCCGAGCTGATCTGTGTCCCTAGAGCCCCTGCACACATCACTCGCCTCCCTGCCGCCCACGGTAGATTGTGAGTACACATCAGCGGCAGATCAAATCCACTCAGTGGAAGCAGCACATTCCTTGGCTCGACCACGGGGCAGAAATGACATGCATGACAGGAGCGAGACCAAGCACAGCGGCTTGCATAGGTCTCAATCCAGAGGAGAGTGTGTTTGTTGCACGACTGTTGTGATGTCCACCGCTATCGCATTTATGTCAAATGGCTGGCTGTGTTTAGACTCGTTCCAGAGGACTGGGAAGGCTTTGGCGGGAGCATCTGGGTTAAGATTCACGACTTTTAGGGCCTCTCGCAATTGGGGCAAAAGTTCAACTGTTATTGGTATTGGGTCGCCTCACCATGACCACAATGACCCTGTGGGGCCCCGGGGCTTTCATAACGTCCTGTGTGCAAGTCAGATGTCGGCGGATCTTAACATCTGTCACTGTTCACAAACCAGAAAGAGGGCAAGTTGAGTTTATGCACAAATATTAGCGACTGACTAGCCTACTGACCTACTGTCTGGATGTGATTACTGTACTGCCATCTTAACCTTGTTACTGACTTTGATTTGGCGAACATTTAAATATATATATATATATATATATATATATATATATATATTTAACCATATATAAATATATATTATTATATATTATTATTAAACCATTTTTTTTTTTCAAATATGTTAAGAAATAATATAATAAAATATTATGCGGTAACACTTTAGTTTAGGGTCCAATTCTCACTATTATCTAGTTGCTTATTAGCATGCATATTACTAAGATATTGGCTGTATTTATAAAGCACATATTAATGCTTATTCTGCATAACCATATTCTACATCCCTTATCATACCCAATTCCTAAACTTACAACTACCTTACTAATTATTATTGAGCAGTAATTAAGAGTTTATAGAGGCAAAAGTCATAGATAATAGTTAGTAATAGTTAAAATTGTGACCGATTATGCCAAACTACTAGATTTTCTTAAATTGTTTTTTATTATTATAACAAAACACAGTAGAAAATGTGTTTTCAAGTCATTGTATGTACTAGTTGATCTTTTTATGTATTTCTAAATGCATTAGACTGGACAAAGAAGGAGCACCATGTGTTTTAGCGCCACACTGGAATGGAGAAAATCTGATAGGACGTGTTCGTCAGGTCTCAGACAGGAAACCCGGGTCAGTGTCACTAGGTTCAGCTCAGCATTTGTGGGAATGAATGAAAGAGTATCAGGTGCACTGCAATACACACAACGTGAGGCCACTTTATCTGTGTCTGACAGAAGGCTAAAGTCACTATCAGACCATCTTCACCACAGAGACTAAGGAGAGCGGTGCAGGGTTATCTTCCACTCTGATAAATACAGATAAAGCACAACCTACTGTTTGAGAGTCCAAGTTTAAACTGCATGGCCATCAGTCAAGCCCAAACCAATAAAACTGCAATAAGGATGGGCTTTGCTTGACGAGTAATGGGTTTCATATGTCAACTACGGCAATAAATATTTTATTTTGACATATGGCCTGTCACCATTTGGATGTCCACCAAGTGAAAGCGTGAGGACGTTCTGCGCAAAAACAAAAATGGACTGATTTTATGAATATGTATTGGTTGTTTTAGTTTAGAAAAATTGTGCTTCTAATCCATGTGTCCATCCGAGCAAAGCTGCTCCTGGCTGATCATTTTGACAGAGACAAGCCACAGGTTATGGAGGAAAGGTCACGGTCAAGCTGTACTAAACAGCACTTCTTTTCTGCACAGGAAGACCTCGCTCTTTCTTTTGTGAAAAGACAAGGTCTTCCTGTGCAGATCTGGCAGACATTTCTATCCTGCGCAGCACTGCTTTCAACAGGCCTGAGGAAGTACATTAAAGGGACAGTTCACCCAAAATGAAAATTCTGTTGTCATTTACTCAAACTCATGTTGTTTTACAGTAGACCTGTATGACTTACTTTCTTCTGAAGACCACAAAAGCACAACATTTTGTTCAGTAAGTCTTTTCCACACTAAATACATGCGCTAAATGGAGGTCTTCCAATATTGTGCTGACGTCTTTTGCTATGTCACGTGAAAATAAGAGACTTTGCATTTTTTCCGCATTCCACTGTTCGAATCTCACGTTTTTCAACCTAAAAACGCCTTCGCTAGACGGATGACCTTCTTCCGTGTGTTCGCATCTTGCAGTGCTTGAGTTAAGTTCAACTTTTTAAAAAACATGTCTTCAGGACCTTTTTTTTTCATTCCATTGCTCGTGTTTCCTGTTTTTCCAACGCAAATGTCTTTCGTGTTTTTTGCCGCCAAAAATCATTTTAAATCATCAGTTTTGGTCACCGTTCACTTTGATTGTATGGAAAAGAGCAGTGTGAACATTCTGCTTACTTTCTCTTTTTGGGTTCCACGGAACGAAGAATGTCATAGGGTTCCATTCCTTGCATAAATATAAATAACATGACAAGCCAACAGGAAAGCCTCAAATAACTTCACTCACCTGTGTTGTTCAGCAGCTTCATTATCAGGCAGCTCCATATCACACACCTCGCATCGTTCTTTCTGGGTTTGGACCTCCTGCTTCACACTGGCTGTGAAATCCCCGAGCTTGCTCAAGAACTCCCTCTGAATCAAGCTCTGATGGAAAAGCCCCCCATATGCACTGAAATCCATCGACATGGCCAGGGAGGATGGCACATGTAGCGACGAGGCCATGGATACAGGCAAGGGCAGCATGCTTTCGCTCTTATGGTTGGACGGGATAGAGCACAGCGAAGCGAAATGTCTATCAGCCAGACTGGCCATATTGACCAGAGCCGCTTGGCTGTTGTCTCCTTGGGAATCAGCAGAACTATCTGCGGAGGGAGCTCGCGGGCGCTGGTGATGACGCTGCCTCTGGTCGGGGTTCCAGGAGTGTCCCGTGCTGCCTGGAGTCTCCGCCGCCCTCCCCGTTCCTGGGGAAGCCGCCTTCGTGCTGGTAGTCCTCGTCTACCTGCATCATCTCAGTTTTGATCTTATCTAGCAATGGAGATGCCTTCCCAAGGTTATGGGAGAAATTCTGGGCCATGTTGCCTTGGAGGACGGACTGACCCATGCTCATCAGGCCCTCTACGGCTGCTTTAGTCGGACTGCTGGTTGAAAGACCCAGCTGGGCGGACTCTGAAGATCTCGTATCGACCATGCTAACCAGGGCCAGGCGATGGCGGGCGGCAGCACCATAGCCGGCGTCCTGTATGGAATGCTTTTTAGAGATAAATGTGCTCTTAAGGTACTTGATTCTACGGTCATCGACATTTTCTGCACCGTTCTCATTCATGTTCACATCTGTGTCGTTCTCTTCGGATGCCTGGATGGTTTCCAAGATCCTCAGGCATTGCTCCTCCAAGTACTCTATCTCTAAAATCTCTGCGGCGTACAGCAGGTCGTCCAGGTCTTCCAGCCTGGCTTGGAGCGTGGCGGTGTAGGCGTACTCCAGAATCTGCTGGAAGGTCTTTGGTGAGAGGAAGTCCAGAGTGTAATGTTGGCTGTTGCGGTGGAACAGGATCTCAAACATCTTACTAGCACATGCAAGCACGGTTCTGTGGGCATGGAACTCCTGGCTGTCGACCATGATGACCACATCACACAATGTCCCAGAGAGGCGCATCTGGTTGGCCTTCTGCAGGAGCGATGCGGGGTGGCCGGGGTTCTGGAGGTGGATCGCACCCATTTTAGTCAAATCCATTACATCGACATTTACCGAACCATCTCACAGATTTGCTTCTCTCCTTGAGTGCTCCTGTAAACGTCAATAAGTTATGTCACAAAAACAAGCATGAGCACAAAATACACTACGTGATATGTGCAATGCTCAGTTCATTCATCTCAGTTACACAGGTCATGTTATCATCACTCAAACAGGTTAACTCAGTGTTTTGAGAAAAAGACAAAGGGGCGTTGTTGTGTTGAACCTCCTAACAGAGGCACTAGCCAATCATCACAAAATGTACTTAATGTTATGCAATCGCAGTGATAGTAGTGGAAAGCTGCCAGGTGAAAATGAACTGACGGCATTCAACATATGCCTGAGGGGAACTTGCGATTGCAATATTGCTCTTTTGGCAACAAGCATAATTCGTTTTAACTGTGCCTTTAATTTTGTAGTAACACTGAGTGACATTCCTGCGGTAGAAAAGAATGAAAACTCACCGCAGGAGTGATATTTTAATCGCACATCTGTTGTGACTCTGCTCTATAAAAACTGATAAGGCTAATTGTCTAAGCAGTTATATATTACTTAAAGATCATCTAATACTTAATGCAGATTTTTTTGTGATAAAGTGTTCAATAACCAATTCAGATTTTTTTTTCTGTCACAATGATAACTAATAGTGAGAATTTTTTGTAAGTTTCACATAAGCATGAATGTACGAAGCCAAATAATTTATAATAAAAAAGTAAAAGAAATAAAATTATGAATAAAATTATTTCGTTGTTGTTATTAATTGCCATTTATTGTTAGTCCTAATATTAAGGAAGTGTTAATAACTGATAAAGGAAAAAAGTGTGTCAATCAAAAGATTACCTGAAATATGTCATATTCTAATGTAATTATTTATTATTATATTATTTCAGAATATCAACAAGTAGTTTGAAAATGAAAATATATAAAACGTAAAAAGGCAATTTCCTTAAGTACTGCATTTCGCTTTTATATCAAACCTCAAGATTAGAATTTTTTTTTTTTTTTTTTAACTGTTCAGCCTTCATTTGAGCAATGTATGCAGCGCGCGCGCGCGCGTGAGTGAGTGAGTGAATTGCATTCGAGATATTATGGGCATCTGACGTTATTAAAAAGCTGTCCTTGGTACTAAACACTTTATTTAAGAACAACGACTTGAACGACACGAAGGGGGAAAAGGTACGGATGCACCTTGTCCTTCATGACAATCCCGAATGGTTGAACACTCATAACCACACAAATAGCCTATACCGTCACCGTGAGTTACAGTTTATTAACTCACATATCTATCTATCTATCTTTGACTATATTACATTTACGATTATATTAGGCTTGCAAATTATGCCAACAAGCAACAGATCTGAGGCAGCGAAGACAGTCGTGTTTCCTCGGTGCAACAGTCTGCTTATGTTTCAAAATTATCTTTACTGTATGCACCTGATTGACAAGTTGTTCTAAGCAACATTTACAACTGTTTGTTAACAAATGTAATCATTTTATAACACGTGTCCTGAAAGCATAAATGAGAATGCAGGAGACAAGAGCACTTGGCGCGTGCTGTATCTTAAAAAGACAAGAAACAAGTTGCATCCTCAACGCAATATTAACTGATTCTCGCCCCACTTTAACCAACTAATAAGCATTTATATCGTCAGATTTAGCATCTGGAAGAACACATTAGGCTTAACCGGTGAAGTTATTGTCACTTACCTGCAATTGGCGCGTCAATTGAACACTTGTTATTAAGGTATCAACATACTGAGGTTCACAGGAGCCGCTTCACGCGCACTACACTCGCCTTTCGGATTCCAATCATCATCATCAGCGTGACGTCAAAGCAATGGCTCGCCGTTCACTGAGGCGCGCCAAGACGCCGCGCGCAGGAACCCTATGATTATTAAGGCTTTTAGGATGGTGCTGGTGGTGGGGGGAAACATCACTATGGTGTTCCGTTCACTGGAATTAACCCAAAACTTCAAGTGATTTACATATGACTGATGTTAAAGTATTAGGACCAACTTACAGCGAAATACAGCCTGGCATGCAGTCCACTTACACTTCTCTCAGAGGATGTTTAACTTTAAAGAGCATGACTGCATTGAAAGAGATTAGCTTGACCATGAATGAAGATCAAAAGAAGAATGCATGAGAATAATAAGACCACAAACGAAAGCACCGTATCAGTGCAGTGAATGTAAAGACCTCATCTTCATTTCCCAGTCTTATCTGAAGACACGAGCTTCATTCCCTAAACGTGCAATAACAGTGAAGGATAACCTAGAAAACATTAGAGAGCCCAGTGTTATCCTGTCTACTTAATTGGGAAGTTCGCTCCAAACCTGTATGATTTTATTTATTTTGTTAAAAGAAGATATTCGGAAGAATGTTTGTAACCACCAGACAGTTGACGGCACCCATTGACTTCCATAGTATTTTTTTTTTTTCCTACTATGGAAGTCAATGGCTACAGTCAACCTTCTGGTTACAAACATTCTTCAAATTAAATTCTTTTTAGTTCAACAGAAGTAAAAAACTCATACAGGTTTGGGACAATTTGAGGGTAAGTAATGACAAAATTTTCATTTTTTTGCGTGAACTATCCCTTTTAAAATGGCAACACCTTATTATTACAGTATGTTGTTGTCTTTAGTTTTTGCAAAAACAATGAAAGTGAAACCACAAAAAAAGTATGTTCTTCATCTCCAGCCAGCTACACGTAGGTTATTATTTTACTTTAAGCACCACAAAAAAACAAAAACAAGTTTTAAATCAGAAAATGATTTAATTGATTGACATAAATTGAACTGCATTTAAAAACCTATGAGATTATTACAAAAATAGATGAATTGTTCCACGTTAAGCATGTTAGTGTTGAGTATGTTTATGTGAAAGCACGTGTGAATGCGTAATGACCTCGTCTACTAATATCTGAGGCTGATGAAATAGCGCCACCTGCTGGGCAAGTTAAATCATTGACACGCTCTTAAAAATAAAGGTTCTTTATTATTGGTTCCATGAAGGATCTTTAACATTCTCATGGAACCTTTACATTGCAAAAAAAGGCTTGTTATAGAGAGTGGAAAACCTTTTTTTAAATTGTTCTTTACATTAAGAATTTTTTCTTTACTCAAAGATTACAGTGGAATGTTCTATGACCACTTTTAGAACCTTTATTTTCAAGTATATGTGGGTATTTTCTCAGTGTCAAGGGAGGGAATTTTAAATATAATACAAACAATAATAATAAAAAAATATAGTGTAGTGAAAAATAAATAACTCCTATCCCACAACTATCGTCAAAATGGGATCTCTTCCAAACATGGAACAAGTCTACACAACCTTTCTGCCCTTTTCATTTTATTTTTGATGTGTTGGCCAATAGTTATTGCCATTTTATTGTAGTAACAATAACTATAGTAGCCTATTTTGGTGGTATCAATGATAATTGTGTACAAACACATATAAATACTTATATTTGTTTATATTGCTTAAAATGAAAATGAGAGTTGAACACACTTTAAAACATTCATAAATCCCCTAAATCAAAACAGATTTTCTGTTAGATGACAAGCATCTGGTAGCCTTTTCCACAAACACAACAAACTATTGAGAGAATCTTTAATGTTTTAATGAGTTTAATCAAAATGTGTTAGAACAACACAATTTACATGTTCTTTGCTTATCATTGTAAAGCTCACCCATACTTCTATGTCACGGGTCAAATCCCCATAGGATATACATGGAACGATTTACATTTATGGGGCAAACTGGCAGTGAACAACTTGTGGGCAAATAAAATGATCTTCCATTCTCCCCAAAACATTATAGAAAGCATAGAAATCATGAAAGCACCCAGAACAGACAACCATTTCTCTACCAGACTGCCATGAACTGGCTCAAGTGAGGTCGCACAATTCGGGCCAGTGATGGGCAAGCAGACGGTCATGCAATGAGTGATGTCATAAGAACTCTTGTCGGAGTCACGTGTCCTATCAGTCCTGTTAACATACGTCATGTAATAAAAGGACAATCGGTGGTTACTGCAAAGCTATGTAAACTTTCTTGGAAAAAAAAGAAAAGATAAGACAACAACAGAAAAAATAAAATAAATTCTCAATAACACAATCACAGTGCACAAGCTTGCAGGTGACAGTGTGAAACATTTCTTCAGAGGTGCACGCTATAAAAATGAGCAGATATTTAGTTTAAGTTGATGCTTTTTTTTAGAAGCATGTTGGAAGAATGATTTAATGTATAAATCCCAAATATTAGAAACACAGATAACTGTAAAAACGGATCTAATAAAGACTCCAGTAGAGAATCAAAATGGATAATTTAAAACTTTATCAGACTTTCGGTCATATAACAGTATTTTTAAATATCTTACGATATTTTTGCCTTTACATAACGGCCATTGTGAGTAATCATCATCCAAGAGGCATCCAAAATAGTTTACTGTCAATAAAATATAATGATAATAAAATATAATGATAATAAAATACAAAACTAACAACGAATCAAACCTAGCCCTCAAACACTCAAGATACAAAAATAAGAGAAATCATTTACATTTTAACAATGTACTATGCAAATAAAACGTTCATGTATACCGGATAGATAATTCTCCTCAATAACTTGATGCCCTGTTGTAATAATCATCCCTTTGATAGAAACATGAATGAAGAAACACAACAACTTCTATAAGAACATTTTTGAATTATATGAATTTGATATCCGTTTAACTCCTCAAACAGAAATTTCTGAAAGTGTAGCCTACTCAGATCAACGAAAATGAAAGGAAATGCATACATGACTTCAGTCTGTAGAATATACACCGTTTTGTTCAGAAATTCATTAAGGGCACTATTAAACAAACACGTTCCTGGTCACCACGATTCTTCTTTTCATGCTTTACTTTCAGCGTTGTTTGTTTGCGAGAGGGCGTTGGGTTCTGCTCCTGTGCCGGGCGCAACTTTCTTCAGCTCTGTGTTTTCGGTCGTCCTCCTCTCATCATTCAGAATTTTCCTGGGATTGAGACATTGAAGGGACAGTTCAGCCAAAAACAACAACATTTTGTCATCATTTATTCCCCCTCTTGTCGCCCCAAACCTGTATGACTTACTTTCCTCCGTCTGTTTCATGAATTATTCGGTTAATCGGGTTGACTAAAAGGTCTGAAGGATTCGTTTACGAATTGAACATCCATTTCTCAAGTTCAACTCATGCACTGACTCGAGTGTTTTGCGGAGGTTCACAGCTCACTGAAGCGACGGTTATCAACTATTTCAATGCTGATTCACAAGCTCTTGTTTTGATTTGATTCGGATTTGTTTTTACGTGTATGCCACGAATACAACTTAAAGGGATAGTTCACCCAAAAATGAAAATTTAAGCTTTTATTGACATAACGGAAGCTCAAGCATGTTCGCTTAATGTGCTAGAACCAATGAGGTTCATTCTCGTGTTACGCAGCACGTTTGAGCATCTGCAAGAACCAATGAGGTTCATTCTCGTGTAACGCAGTACGTTTGAGCTTCAGCAAGAACCAATGAGGTTCAATCCCGTGTTACGCAGCACGTTTGAGCTTCAGCAAGAACCAATGAGGTTCATTCTCGTGTTACGCAGCACATTTGAGCTTCAGCAGGAACCAATGAGGTTCATTCTCGTGTTGACCACCAAGTTTGAGCTTCAGCAGGAACCAATGAGGTTCATTCTCGTGTTACGCAGCACGTTTGAGCTTCTGCAAGAACCAATGAGGTTCCTTCTCGTGTTACGGGAAATTTGGACTAAACCGCTCAATTCATATGGATTAATTTTAAGATCTCTATGAACTTTTTGAAGCGTCAAAGTGTCAGTTGCATAGCTGTCAATGGAGGGACTGAAATCTCTTAGATTTAATTTACATGTCTTCATTGGTTTTTCGAAGATGAACGAAAGGCTTATGGGTTTGAACGACAACAGTAAATCATGAGTGAGTAAATAATGTCAATCATTATTTCTGGGTTAACTATCCCTTAATAAAGACATTTCTAGCCATTATTTTGCAGTACGCAGTATTTTTATTATACACACAGCAAACTCACAATCACAACTCATGTAAAATATGACTTCTTATTTTGTGAACTGAAGATTTGCATTCCTGTTGCTGAAAAGCAGAACAGGGAAGCAGAACATTACAAAAATATAAATAAAGAAAATTAGCAAAGGAGCCCAAACTATAATTAAGCGAGTTAGTACATCTACAGTATGGGAAGCGCTGTACAAATGAGTTTCCACACAGATTGAGCAGAGGCGTTTCTAGGCTTTCATCAGTACTGGGGCACAGGTCTCCTATCAAAAAGTGTGCCCATATTTTTGTATCCTTACTTGATACTTTTATATATATAAATTGTCTTTACCTAGAGTGAAAAGTTTTGTTTGCTCGGATTATAAGTCGGATTATAAATAGCTTTGTCGTTGACAAAAACATTTGCAAGTTTTGTTTCCTACAATAGATTGTAGATATCCACCATATTCAGTTCGCTCTGTGTTTTGTCTTATAAAGTATCCTCTTACTCTTTTGGTGTGAGAAATTGGTGCGCGAGTGAACTGTCCGGGTCAATCAATCAAACTGAATTGTGAACAATTTCTGGCCTCTTTGCAAACCCGTTTGACCGATTAGATTAAACGAGTGATTCGTTCGCAAATCTGGCATCACTAGTTCGGATTATAAATAGCTGATAGAAAACTCACATGACTTGATTGCAAAAATATTATCAAAGAAAATGATTATCCGGTCAGTATACTGTAATCTCCATTAACAGACAAGGATTTATCAGTAATATTTTACTTGGGCACAGAGGTATTTCACTGGGATGCGTGTCCCAATATAAAGGCTCCATCGATACCCCTGGAATAAAGTAAAAGATTGATTCTAGGATTTTAAGAAATATTCTTAAATTTGGAACGACATGAGTGAGTAAATGACAGTTTCATTTTTCACCACTTTTAAATGACTAAAACTATATAATGCATGCACATTCACCGATTCAAATGACACATGCAGTGAAATTACAACAAACAAATAATGGCTACAACAAACACACACACAAACTAAGAGAACATCTAGAGAGCATCTAGAGATCCATACTCGTTCTGTGCTGGAGCAGATGGGCCACTGGAGCCAGCTGTCCCCACAGCATGTGACCCATCCTGCGGGACGTCTGTGTCTGGAGCCAGTGGAAGTTCTCCATCAATCTCAAGTTCATGATTTACTACGGGGATAGCGACACTGCCCTGTGGGCTGATGGGATTTAAAGTGGCATGAGATGCACTCTGAACAGACTCGGGCGACTCTAAATCATTTTCTGTGACTTTTGAGTTTACAACGCTGGGAAGGGAAAGGGGTCCTTCTGACGGGCCCACTGGAGGAACCTCAGCTTGTGTTTTTGGGGCATCACCCAGGTCGACCAGGAGAGTAACATTAGCCGGGTCGGAGGATGAGGGAGATGAGATGGAGGGTTTGGTGTGAGTTTTTGGTGTGCTGCTGTCGGGTGGTGTCATATGGATGGGATTAGGAGGGTCAGAAGGGGGTGCTGTGATGCTGGAGGTGAGAGTGGTGCTCTCGCTAACTGGGCTGCTCTGGCTAAGGTCAAAGGTGTCAGTGTTTGTGTCTGAGTTAGTGGGCACCGAAAGAGGCAAGTCCACCACTGCGGCGGCAGTTCTTGTCCCTTGCCTGTAAGAACAGGAAACAGAGACACAGACGAGTGATCTCGACACTGAGGGGACATGCTAAGGGAGAGACACCAAACCACTGCAGGAAAAGAATGAGGTTACAACACGTATGCAATACCGATTTGAAATACAGTATTGCATGTATTGCAAGAGAGGTGATACCATCAGTGGTCACTAGAGGGAGTCCTTGATTTAAAATATGAAATATGGGGAAAAGAGTGTAGGAAAATTCAGGATGATGCCAAAAACAACATGAAAACAAAATTGATTCTATTTACTGCCTGTGCACATAAGTACAGAACTTTTTTAAAAGTTTGTTTTCATAGTTTTTCCATTAATATATAATCTTTCTGCACATTCAAAATGGCTTTTTTCTGCTGATACAACAAAAAACCCCTTTTTTTTTTTATGTATTTTTTGCCTTTATTTAATAGAAAAGTGGAGAGGTGACAGGAAAATGCATTGAAAGAGAGGGGGAACATACGTCCTGTATGAGACCCCAGGTCAGACTCGGATTCGGGTCTCCACAAGTACAAAAGCTGTTCATGTCAGGAGCCACTTTTCATGACCCAATGAAAGTTTGATAGACATTACCAGTCCCATTTCAGATCATTTTCCACCGATTATTTCATTTAGCTAAAAAAATACATCAGATTACGGATGTTAAAGCTGCAGTGTATAATATTTACAATTATTAAAATGCTTTACACAAAGAAATAATAGTTCAGAATATTTTAAATCATATACTACAATTCAAAAGTTGGGGTAGAGAAAGAAGTCTCTTATGCTCAGCAAGACTAAACAGTAATATTGTGAAATATTATTACAATTTAAAATAACTGTTTTCAA
>FLSR01000171.1:104781-117641 GCA_900092035.1 Leuciscus waleckii
GAAGATGTTCTGTGATAATGCCGATCAATAGCATCACTTCAAAGTGGTTAAGCACAGTACAATCACATAACATTGAGCTTACTCTGGTTCGGTCAGTGGGGTGGTCTCATTGGGCTCAGGATGTCCTTCTGCGTCGTGATTGGCTGTGGCCTCTTCCTCTATCCTAACTTCCACAATGGGTTCTTTAGACACATCTTGACTGCATGCAGAGAGAAAGCACACACATCTGCTCATTATACAGCAATGAGTAGAGTTTGATGAGGTCACTATAGTCACATAAGAGGAGCTCTTTCACGCTGGTTTGATAATAGAAGCTTCTGTGACTGAAAATAATTCATGCTCAACATCCATATGCTTTACAATGCAGGGCCCTTGACTGCTCTCGATGAGTGGTATGAGCTTGTTTGAGTGGATTAAATATAGTATTGTGGATACTCACACAAAGGCAGCTTTGCCCGTCTCTATGTCCTTGCCCTTGGTGCCTTGCCCGGGTTTACCGCAGATGCACATGAGGATGCCACACTTGTTGAGGAAGCAGCAGGTGGCGTCCACGATCAGCAACAGCAGCACACACACCAATATAAGAATACCAACAATTACTCCAGTGTTCAGGCCCGTTCCATCTTCCATGGAGTCTTAAGGAGAAAGAGGAGAAATACAGAGACACAGACAGAGCAGGAGGGATCATCAACCCAAACTGGAGATGCACAAAATGCATTAAATGTAACAGGCAAGCAAGCAAGAGTTATTTTCAGACACAAGACTATCAGGATTCAGCAAAGCAAAGACAATTGGTGAAGCCAACAAGGCAAAGCTAACAACTCCCCTTCAGATGTAATTGTGCACTCACTGAATATAATACACATGTTTGGACTTAAAGGGACAGTTCACCCAATAATTCTGAATTTATTTACTCACACTCAGGTCGTTTCAAACTTTTTGACTTTCTTTTGCAGAACACAAAAGGAGAGCTTTTGGAGAATGTCCTGGCTGCTCTTTAGTATAATGAAAGTGAATGGGGACTGAGGCCATTGAGCTCCAAAATAACAAAACAATAACTCGTGTGAATGAGTCCGACTATGAATCTACTGAAAACTGAGTGATTCTTACACAAATCAGGCTTGATTTCCCAAGTCAGGTCTGAACGTTTCCTGAGTTACCAGCTCACTAGAGGGGAAGATTATCAGTGAATGACTTACATTTCAATGTATTAACGTTACTCACACATGACTTCAGAAGACTTGCGCAAAAGTCACACAGTATGAACTACTTTAATGTTGTTGTTTTTGTTTTGTTTTTTAAGCTTCAATCCCCATTCACTTTAATTGTAGGGAAAAGAGTGGCAAGCATGTTAATTAAACATTTACCTTTTGTGTTTCACAGAAGAAAGCAAGTCACTCAGATTTGGAACAACATGAGCGTGAGTAAATGATGAGAGAATCTTTGTCTACATCTTTGCAACATTATGCTTTCGTTTGACCACCAGTAGTAAAACAAAATATACTTACCAATAAACACCAGTGACAGTTAAGATGATGATAAGATGACAACTGGCACAACAAACACTTTTTATGACATACAAATCCACTATTGTTAAAAAGTTTTAAAACCAGTAACACTTTTATTCAGCATGGACACATGAAATTGATCAAAAGTGACAGTAAAGACATTTGTAATGTTACAAAAAAACTTCTATTTCAAATAAATGCTTTTCTTTTGAACTTTCTATTCATCAAACAATCCTGAAAAAAAAACGTAATTTCTACATAAATATTAACAGCACAAGCTGTTTTCAACATTGATAATAATTAGAAATGGTTCTTGAGCACTAAATCAGCATATTAGAAGATTTCTGAAGGATCATGTGACATTGAAGACTGGAATGATGATGCTGAAAATTCAGCTTTGCCATCACAGGAATAAATTACATTTTACATTTTAAAATGTATTCAAATAGAAAACAGTTCTTTTAAATTGCAACCATTTTCCAGATATTACCGTTTTTACTCTATTTTTAATCAAACAAATGCAGTCTTGGTGAAAATAAGAGACTTTAATGTTAATGTTTCAAAAACTTAAATCTCACCAACCCCAAACTTATCAAAGATATCAAAAAAGACACTACAACATTATATTAAAAAAAATGAATTTAATAAATGCCACATGTGAACAATAGCCCCAGTGATGACTAAAATACATTGGGTCTCATTCACTAATAATTGTATGGATGAAATGAAATTGAATTATTTATGAATTTATAATATAATATAAATAGTCGTGATAAGATGAAATATAACTTTTTAACATGATTATAAGGCTGCACAGAATAAGTGCTTTTTGCGTACGTGTGGTTTCAGTTGTTCCTATATTTTTTTCCGTATATTTAGCCTAAATTTGAGTACAAATGTTTTTGGTGAATCATCATCTGTTCGTGAAAACATTAGTATGCAGCAGATTTCACGCACAAATGTGTAAGTACGCATGCTTAGTGAATAAGACCCATTGCTATTTTTTTCAAAATATTACAGTAAGTAATTCATGTAGAAGCCTCAAAAAGTCTTTTAAGTAATAAAATAACATCTGAAAGTCGTGTTACAAAGTTTGTTCCCAAAGGACTGGTACAGTTTTAGTTACAACTTCCGCAGAGCAAAAGAAGTCTACTGAATATCAGACAGACAAGACAGTTTCTCTCTGCTTTTAATTTAGTGTTTCTCTCATTATTTAAGGTGAAATGTGTCATTTCTGCATCATAAGCAGCACTACATGGAATTGCAAAAGTAATTGTTGTTTCCAAACAATAGAACAATAGAGGCCCACAGAGGCCATACATTATTATTATTCTGTCTCTAAAAACTTATTTTCTGACTTCATAGCCTTCTGTTTCATGATTTCTTCACTGTTTTTGCAACTGACAAAGCTCTGCCCTCTAGGTTATTGATAAATTGCATTTAAAACTACTCAAATAACAGATCCTTCATAATTTTGCATTTAGAAAAACCCAAAAGGTATGATTAATAAGCACTGTTTTATGGCGAGGCTAAGTGTCTAGTCAATTCCTTCTAGTGCCACTGAAATGACACATTGTAGCTTTACTTAAGCAAAATACAGTGCAAATGTCTATAGACTGTATGTGATAGATTTAAAAAAAAAAAAAAAACTTTTTTAAAAAAACTAAAAAGCAACAGCAATTTCTTATTGACAAAAACTAAAAAGCACAGTCAATTTTAAGCATTTGGTCATCTAAAACTGAATATATATTTTGTATTTTTCAGAGTTACTTTGTCTATGAGGCTCAGTGTTCCCAGCACATTAGAGAGATACAGAAACAAATCATGCAGAGGATCCTCAACATGAGGAGAAGACATTTCCTCAACTCTATCAAAGCAAAAGCAGCAATAACGGAGAGAGCAGGAGAGACACTAGAGTGCAGGAGACTGAAGAACCACTCAGAGTGACTACAAAACACAAAGACGGACACAAGATCACAGGCAGAACAAGCATTAACACAATAACAACAACAATAACAACAACAACAACAACAACAAAGGGAAGGAGGAAGATATTGGCACCAGGACGTTTGCGTTATGAGTGCATGTGATGGTCCGTCCATATCCAAGCCCAGGAACAACGACAGGACAACAGAGAAACAAGGTAAAAGGGAAATGGGAAGAAAGAGAGAGAAAGAGAAAAACAAGAGGCAGAAAAATAAGTCAAACACAGAAACAAAGTTTCAAAATGAAAAAAGTAAGGTGGGGATAAAAAGGAAAATGAATGAAGGCATAAGCTGAGGGTGACAGGGAATGTGTGACAATAGTTGGGTCATTCTCAGTACATGTGTATTCATAACTTACTCTGTAACGATGCAAGTGCCCCTATATTATGCTATTGTTTTTAAGACTCCTAATTTTCTTTTGGAGGTTTCCTCATAAATCCAAGGTTAAAGTTTGCTCATAATATACACTGCAGCATGACCTCTCTTCTCAGTGTCTGAAACGGCTTGATCAAGGATCCGGTCTCTCTAAACCCCTTCTTTCTTAGACCCTGCTCTGCTCTGATTGGTCAGATGGCGCAGTCTTTTACCCCTTACATCAGGGATAGGCAACTCCGGTCCTGGAGGACCGCTGTCCTGCAGAGTTTAGCTTCAGCCCTGATAAAAACTCACCTGCCTGTATCTATCTAGTAATCCTGAAAACATTGATTGCCTTGTTCAGGTGTGTTTAATTAGGGTTGCAGCTAAACTCTGCAGGACAGCGGCCCTCCAGGACCGGAGTTGCCTATCCCTGGCCTTACATTATGTGTTGAAAATTTCCTATCTGAATTTCAGCTCCAGAGATTTACTCAGCACTTGAATACACAGTGATACGAACAGTAAGTTAAGATGGTGTCGGTTTTAAATACGGTCCCAAGTCCTCATCCTTCGAAAGTGCATGCAAAGTGGATTTGCTTTCGCAGAGCAGAAAGCAGCGAACAATTTTGTTCTCTTAGACTCTCTTTATTCGCAAATGTTTTATGTGATATTCCAATTTTGTGCATAAGTTAAATTCGCAACTTTGGATGGAAACTTATCTAATGAAGACCATAGGCTGCCATTAAGCTTACTGTATATATAACTGATGACTCATTTCAGGCAGTTCAGAATCGCTTCTATCTTTTGGGAGACAATAATAACATTTATAGTGCATTTTGATCCCTGAAACTTTGCAGTCCTTTTACATTAACAAATGGTTATATAACACACTGCATGAAAGATAATATCCAAAAAAGCATAATAAGGGCACTCAAAAAAATAAAAAATAAAAAGATACTATCATCAATTAATGCCACTGAAAACCTGTATGACTTTTTTTCCCCATTTAACAAAAAGAATTAAGCTATTTATGTTCAGTGATTATAACCCCAAAACATTTAGAATATATTTTGATCTCTACTATCTATGGAGGAACATTTTATTATTCTGTCTCTAACAACTTATTTTATGACTTCTATGGCCTTCTGTTTCATGATTTCTTCACTGTTTTTGCAACTGACAAAGCTCTGCCCTCTAGGTTATTGATAAATTGCATTTAAAACTACCCAAAAAAACAGATCCTCCATAACCTTGCATTTATGGCAACCTTGCATTCACTGTCTATGGCAGTTACAGCCTTAGTACTTTGGGCCTGAGGTGGGGAAATATGATTCTCAAAAGTAACTGAAAGGAAATTATAATCAATACAAAACACATTAAAATAAAATAGCATTAAAAATGAAATTAAATAAAGAAATAAATACAAAATGTTCCTGAAATGTTCTTGCATAAATGGCACCATGTCCTGAAGAATGACCCAGTTAACAAAAAAAAAGGCATGCAATAGCCCAGCAAATGGTTATGATAGGACAGTAGGAGTTGTTTATTAAACCGTAACGAGGATAATAACAGGAAGATGTTACTGAAGATTATGCAAAACACACAGAATTAGCACTTCATTTTATAATGCGGTCCCTACCACACAGCCCACACAGTTAGAAGCAAGCTATTCATTATATTTTAAGCTAATTAGAGAATACATTTACCTCACTGTACAACTTTTTAACCGAAAAAATGGTCTGAAAAAAGTCCTTGAAGACTGCGAGGCGCTGCATTAAACAAACAGCGCTCTACAGACTCAGCAAGCAATTAATGAAGATGTCAGTACTGTGTCTCTTTGTGCATCATTAACAACTAGTTGTTCAGTTCGGTTCCGTACACTCTGCGTACATTTTTCTTGAAAATGCTGTTAATTCGGTTGTAGAATGTGGTTGTCACTCCTGTAAAGTGTGTAACTGTGTGTCCAGAACAGGATTAAGCACTAAAAGGTGACGACAACCGAATTTAGCTGCAGAGTGTAAAGACTTGTTGGAGATATTTATATATTATTAATAACTGTTACATAAGTAAAATGATGCTATTTGATGATGTCTGGGCTGAAAAAGACCCACTGTGCCCAAAACGTCACGCAAAAACTATTAGTATGGCAGACGGGAACAAACTGTATTAAATTAAATTATTTCCCACAAGTTTTCCATAAGCAGGGAACAGATTCGCTGTGAAAGATGTGCAAAGTGGGCCCACATTAAACAAATCTCCATTGTAATTTGGAGCAGTTGTGAAATATGCCTATACTAGCATTGTAGCTCCAAGATGTACACAGTTCATTAACAAACAGCAGAATAATGCATGAGTTCTCATAAAATATTCAGTTAAGAAGTTATGAAATGCCAAATATGATTAAATAAACAGAAAACTTGCACACAAGTTGCTGAAATTGTTATTTCAAGCAAGTATGTGCTTAAATGTTACTCTAAATAAATAAATAAATAAATAAATAAATAAATAAATAAATAAATAAATAAATAAATAAATAAATAATATTACATTGTAGTTTGTCTCTCTCTGTGCCCATTTTGATGAAGCTAAATTCTCAATAAAACTGTTTTCATTGGTATATTTTACTGTTTCTGTTGTCAAACAACGGAATGAATATGAAATGGTGACTGAAACGCGACCCATTAAGACATAACCAGCTCTCCCTTCCAAGACGTTAATCTGCACAAAAATCCTGATAATCGAGCCGTCGTCTGATGAAATCAAATACATATAAGATAAACACAATATCTGTTTTGCGATTTCGGCTATACTTGCATGTAAAATTAGAGAAGCAACATCATATCTGTGTTTAACTGAATTAAAGCGCTGCTCGTCTCTCCAGCGGGAGACGGAGAGAGCGAGCGAGCGAGCGAGAGAGAGAGAGGCGCGCGCGCGTGCTGAGAGAGCAGTACCGGCGGTACCGGTAGATTCTCAGAAACTAAATAAGGTTTGGGCGCTTTGTTGAAGGGAAAAAATCGCTAAAGGGGTCTGCAATGTCGCTAAGTTGGCAACACTGTGTATCTCCATTTCTCCAACTAGAGGTTGGGCCACGGGTCAAACAGAAAATACGCGCTGCGTTAATCGCGCGTTAAAAAAATTAGTGCCGTTAATATGATTTTGCGTTAACGCGTTATTAACGCGTTAACTTTGACAGCCCTAATATATATATATATATGAATTGTAGTGGCTAACCACTACATTAAATCACTGCAACACTGCAAGACTTCTATTACGCCAACATCCAAGCTGTTCTCGGCTTTAACGGGAGTAATCAGTAAAAAATAAAAACACTTGAAACATGTTAGTGCCAGCAACTTTAGTAAAGTTCTAGTCAGGAGGTGATGTGGTCTCATTAGTATGCAGCAAGGAGTGTGCTTCTGTACTCGGAGGTGTGAGTAAGACAAACAGCCTTTGGATGTGGGCCATTCACAGCCTAGTATGCCAAAGAGAGCCGCGATTCAGCCCTCCTACGTCCAGAGGGCCGTCTCAGAGTGTTAATGAGGGAGAGAGACAACGAGGGACAGACAAAGTCTCTCTGCATTAAGAAGCACCAGATGCTTGTTACATTACAAGTGAAGCAGTGAAGCCAGCTGTGGCCCTGGCACGCTTGACCAGAGCGCAACCCTCTCATCTAAACTGCTGCCGCACACTACGCAGGGTTAGAAACAGGAAGTGATTCTCCATCAGGAACTACTGCCCTGCTGCTAATGCTGAGGGTTAGCCTGGTCACAGGTGGATGGAGGCCAAGGCAATAACATTAAACAGACAGAGACTCAGAGTGTACCTGCATGTGAATGCAAGGGGTCTGTTGATTTCGTAACTTGGTTAGTGAAACAAAATTTGTTTTGCAAAGTGACCATGCAAGTTAAATTTAAGATTAAACGTTTTTATTTTACTGATTTATTTAAACATTCAAAATGCAAAATAATTAGATTAAAGAGGGAACATACAGGTACAATATCCGTTACTGGCCCATATTAGAAAAAAAAAGTGATTGTTTTTCTTTGTGATTTTTTGAATGTACATTATTTAATAATAATAAAAAATAAGTTAAAATGTATATACAATAATCGATCAGATATTTATCATATACTATATATAATAATCTAATCTATCTACACATACACACACACATATATACATACATACACAGTATGTATACATAATAGTGCTGTCAAAGCGATTAATCGCTAACATAAAAGTTTGTGTTTGTGTGTATACATATACATGTTTGTTTGTGTTTGTGTGTGTGTGTGTGTGTGTGTGTGTGTGTGTGTATGCATGTATGTATATATATATATATATATATATATGTTTGTTACACACACTACACACACATATTATATAAACACAAACTTTTGTCATGATTAACTGATTTGACAGCACTATTAATACTATTACACATCCATCCGTCCATCTATCATATGTCCATCTATCATATATATACGCACGCACACACACAACATATCAACTAACTCTAATTAAAGTATTAGTAGACTGTTAGGTTAGGGTAAGTAGAATAAGTTGACATGTAGTTGTAAACAGTTACTTATAGTTAGTAGAATGTCTAATGTGGAACACTGAAATAAAATGTTATCAAGTATTATGATTTAAAAAAATAATGAATATAACAGCAAAATTCACAAAGTAAAACAAATTACACTTTTTGTCAGGCAGAAACAGAATCTCTAATGAGCGTTTACTGAATAAGTGTCATCACACTTGTTTGTGATCAAAATTGCCCCTCTGTCTCCCCACTTTATGCATATGGCTAAACCTATAACAGCTCAAATGGCCAGCTCGAAGAATGCTATCAGTATCTCACACTATCTTATGTTATACAAACATGGCATCAAGAATCCCATAAGAAGGGGCCAAATGTTTTGTCCGTGTGCTTCGTGATCAGCCGTGTAGCATGACTCACTGTTTATCATGCAGTGTACGTGAAGGCACAGACTGCATTCGCATGTTTGGTGTCATTACAGCTCTGAGTCATCTGTTAAAATCAGTGTGCTTGATATTGGCGGCGATGGTGAACACAGAGAAGGAGGGAGGGATGGAAGGAGAGACTGAGGGAGGGATGGTGGTTACCTGTGGTAGCTGCAGGCTCAGGTGAGGTTTTGAAGGTCAGGGTGCCTGGCTTGGACTTGCCCTGCTGGTTCTCTGCCACCACAAACACATCATACTCAGTGTCCCATTCCAGACCGGTCAGCATTATGTACTCGCTCACATTGGGAAGACGGATCTCAGGCTTCCAGTCGGGGTCTTCCCTCTGTGTACCAAAAAGCAGCCATGAAACGATCACAAAGTTGCAAAAACAAAAAAAAAATTAAAGAAGGAAAATATTAAATATAATCTATTTATTTATTTTGAACACTCACAGCTTTGTATCTGACCAAATAATGGGTGATTGGCGACCCTCCATCGTCTTGTTTGATCCATTTTACTTTGAGAGCATTGCCTTTGGAGTGCAGAGTTCCCTCTAGCATTGGAGGACTGGGTTCTCCTACAACAACAAACCAGTTACAATGACGTGAGAAAAAAGCGCCATAACTTAAAGGGATAGTTCACTTAAAAATTTAAATACTTAATTTACTCATCCTCATGTCGTTCCCACCAATAAGACCAAATATTCAAGATCAAAATCACCCCCCAAATCATCTGTGTATCAAGCAAGCTTCTGTTTACCATATTTGATGTGCTCTATTATGAGCGTTGATCAATGTTTATATGTGAATAAAATCCTAAATTAAATTTGTTCGTAATATAAAGTGATTGGGTCTCTTCAGAACAAGTCAAGTCAAGTCAAGTCAAGTCAAGTATATTTGTATAGCGCTTTTCACAATACAGATTGTATCAAAGCAGCTTCACAGTATTAAATTAAAATAATACAACAAGGTTTGTTTCAAGTAGAATTTATTGATTGATCAAATTAAATTAAATATCCCCAAAATATCCCCAACTGAGCAAGCCAAAGGCAACAGTGGCAATGAACCGAAAAACTCCATCAAGTGACCTAATGGTGTCCTAAAACTCCATTCCTAGAACACTAGGAATATATGGATTGATTTTACAATGTCTTTATGAACTTATTAAAGCGTCAAAGTTTTGGTGGAATGGACTTTAAATGGGGGGACAGAAATCTTTCAAGTTTCAATAAAATGATATTAGTGAAAGTCTAATGGGTTTGGAACGACATGAGGATGACTAAACGACATAAGACAGAATTTTCATTTTTGCATGAACTACTCCTTTAATAAGAAGATGTGGAAAAGGAGGAAAGTTCTAAACAAGAAAGCAAAATCAGCATTTATCCTTGGTATTGTGTAGTGACAGGCTGATACATGTGTGATATTTGGCTATTTTGAGATTACCAGCACTGACCAATAACAATGTCAATCACGTTGTTAAATGTCAACAGCAGTGTTAAAAATTAACTCAATCTGTCTTGACAATTGTTAAAAAATATATAATTTAACATCTTCCTATAGTTTCATTTCAGCCGTTTCATCTTAATAATTTCTGTGTACATCTCTTTTGCTGTTATTGAAGCAGCAATGTGTAATTTCCCTGCCAGTAACAACACCAAAAATAAATAATTAGGTATCTTAAAGAGTCCTCCATATGTTATAGTTCAAAAACTCAGATAGCAATCCACAATACAACTCATAATAACATTAATAATGCAATAATATGATCAATAATTGCTGAAAATAAAATTCAGCTATTTCTAATTAATTAAACTGTCAACAGATTAATCATCAAAATGGTTGCAGTGCATCTGCATTGATGTTTGAGTCAGAAGTTGACATATGAGGCCAACATCGAAAAATTGACATGTCGCAGCTTTAAACTGTATTATGCACACATCAGCATTATACCAGCTATTGGCCACCCAGGTCTGTAGACATCAATTCTGGCCAATGAAAAGCCAGTCGACCACTAATTACAGGTTTTAAAAGGTGGCAATTTTCTAACTCTCATAAATCTTAGCATCCTACACACCAATGATTCCATTTAGGCAAGTAATAGAATAATATGACACATGGTGCTTGGCTGGGCCTCCTTAGATGAGTAGGCTGATATTTGGAGGTCACGGTGAACTGTGAACATCCCTATAGAGCCATTCATGTGTACAGTATGAGTGCACTGTGAATTGGGAATATTTCAATGGTGCTGTTCACTGAGGCCTCTCCTTCACGGGCCATCATGATCCATTTCATTTTAATGACCAGCGAATGCTCGTTTGATTCACTACATTAGTTTGACGCCGCAGAGTGACACGTAACAACATTGCAGGCAGAAGCTACGCGTGTTCATGGTGGATTGAAAAATGAAGGCATTTTACTCTCATTAAGGGAGTAATTAGCTATTAGCCTGTACGAGGAAGACACTTTCATTCACACAACCTTTCTTTTCAGGTCTTTTTTCTTTCGTTTCGTTAGGCCTACTCAGTCACCGGTCAACCCTGATTTAAACGATCAACACTTAATTTTGTCTATGCTGTAGTGAAATAATCAATGTCATCAATCAGTTGCTTCACTTCTCCAATGGAGGAGGATACATATTTTCAGAGAGGTACACTACACATTTAATTGTCTTTGGATCTGCTACAAAGCACCATAACCGCAAAAACTAAACGAGATGCAATAAAAATGCAGTAATTAATCTAATGTGTTACGAGGTTATAAAAGTAAACACATAAAACGGGAGAAGCACCACTAACTGGTGTGAGGAGTCACAATCCCAAACATCAGCTCAGTTAACAAGCAGATATTCTACTCGCCTGACAGTTTAAAGGGTCATCAATAAACACTCATCTCTTTAATAATGAAAGCGCAGCACTGCATGCTTAATTCCATCCTTCTTAGCTATCTGTCCCTACAGGATACAGTTAATGAAATAATCATATACACAAGGGAGCAAACAGCAGTAAATTAAATGAGACTAAAAATAAAAGTTTTACACGTTTGCAAATTCACTTTTAATGATATTCTTGGGGGAATTCACCAAGAATTAATTGAGCCGTTTATTTGCACATGCTGTCTGTGTTGTTTTAGCACCTGATTCGGGAAAGGCATTATGTAAATTGGGTAATGAGCAAACACGCCCTAAAATGACCCGATTTGCAGGCTGGTTCTGAGTGCTAGGTTGCAGAATTGGGCAAAATTCACATTTGAATTGGCCACACTCACAGGAAGATAAATTGGAATGACAGAAACTGCAATTCAAAGATGGTTGGTTGGTGTGCTCTTATGTATGTATGTTAATGTTTATATGTGAATAAAAGCCTAAATTAAATCCAATCATCATATATTGCAACCATGTCTTAACTTGGATCAAATGAATTAACAATTAACTGCTCAAAAATATCTATATTTGTGTTCCAAAAAAGTACTTCTTTAACAATGCACATTTCTCAATATTAAGCTTAAAATGTGTTTTAATATCACTATTAGTAAGGATAGTAGATCTCTGTACAGTATAATATCAGTCTTTAAATTCAAGATATTTAAGGTGTACCTAAAGTATACTTGCAATAGTTGCACTTTAGCACAATCAAATACTGTATGATTAAGTATACCTTTAGTTGGACCTCATAACTACTTCTGGATAACTAAAGTGCATGTAGTATAAAATTTGTTGTTCCAATTTAGCAGACTTTAAGTATATTAGTTTAGTACACCAAAAGACAATTGCAGGGTATTTATTTTAAGTACATAAATACAGTATGTACAAGTATTCGTAGTATACTTAGCATAAAATAAATGTAGTCAAATACATTTTAGTATATTTATTTTTCACTAGATATTAAAGGGATAGTTCACCCAAAAATGAAAAATTCTGTCATCATTTACTCACCCTCAAGTTGTTTCAAACCTGTATGAATTTTTTTTCTGCTGAACACAAAAGAAGATATTTTGAAAAATGTCGGTAACCAAACAGTTGATTGACCCCATTGACTTCCATAGTA
>FLSR01000171.1:117661-136081 GCA_900092035.1 Leuciscus waleckii
TTTTTTTTTTTCCTACTATGGAAGTCAATAGGGTCCATCAACTGTTTGGTTACTGACATTTTTCAAAATATCTTCTTTTGTGTTCAGCAGAAAAAAGAAATTCATACAGGTTTGAAACAACTTGAGGGTGAGTAAATGACAGAATTTTCATTTTTGGGTGAACGATCCCTTTAAATATGCATGGCACTACTTCAGTGCAGGTATCACCTGGTTAAACTGGATTGCACATAGTTATGTGCATAATTTGCCTCTTTTACTCCTAAAAAGACAAGCAAAAGCAGCCCAACATTCTCCAACCATGGAAACATCATAAAACCTATACAAATAATCAAGGTGTGTATGCTTAAATAAGCAACTGTGCAATGAAAAGAAAGTCGCAAGAGTTTTCTGTATACAGAGTCATCGTGAAATTTACATGCAGGTAAAAACAACCAGAACATCAAAGGACATAGTTTGGAGAGGAGGGGAGGAGCCCTGTAAAAGGTTCAAAGGTATGTTGAAAGGAAATGTGGTACTGCGAAAGCTACTGAAACATGCTTGAAACTGGAGAATAAATAAACCATTGAAATCAACCACTTGCAGCGTCTACTGTAGCATTTTTAGGGATTTCCTAATTTGGATATAATTGTACAGTGGTAGCAGCATATCGAAAGCAGCACAAGATGAAAGGATGTCAGTGTAGAGAGTCTGTAAACTCGCTGCTTGTCAAAATGTTTAGACTGAACATAAAAGACTGAGATGTCGTACCCAGCGATCACCCTGGGGAAATGTTTTTCAGCTCCAGAGCTTTTGATGTCATTTCCATGGTTGGCAGGACACGGCTCAACTTTTTTTTTACCTTTTTTTTTTTTATTCCATATTCACCACGGAAGATAATTTGTGCAGTCAGAGCGCAGTGGTTGCTCAAGGGTAACAGTCTCCGTTAAAAATTGGGAATGGATGAATTTTCATGACCTGTCTGAGGGGATTTAATTCTAGAAATGTGACAGGAGTGAGTTATAATGGCTGGTTAGGGATGAATGCAGTGATCCTGATGTGAGTGAGGGATAATCCTGTACATGAGAGGATGAAGCTAGGCCAGAGTGTTTACCTTCTGCTCATCAGTGTGGATGACATCACCAGCACCATGCAAGCCACATGACACAGTCACATCATATGCACGCACATGATTGGTTGAAAGGAAATTGGAAGAGGTTGCATGAAAGATACAAAAATACAGACACAAATGTAACCATGTAAAAAAAAATTTCAAGGGTTAGAACAAACTGCAGAGAAACATAAAACCAAGCAACTTAAAATGGTTTTAAATCACAAAGATCACAACATTGAGCACAGAAGCAGAAACACACTGAGCAGGATTTCCTCTGAGAGATTGAGCATATGGTCTACGTTTAAACAACTGAAAAGCTAAAACTAGTATATATTTACATATTCTAAAGATAATGTGAGTGGTACTTGCTTTTACAAAACATGCAACATAAGGGTGTTCTGCTATGTGGCTGTTATATTGTTCCTATTGTTTGTCAGCATGTTCTTGGTGGTTGCTAAGTGGCCCTTGTAGATGGTTTCTCAACTCAAAAAGGGCCCACTCCAAAATTACATTCTTTTCTTTAGATATGGCTTGGTTCCCTTTCTTAAAGGGTTAGTTCAGCCAAAAATGAAAATTTACTCACCTTCACGTTGTTCCAAACCCGTAAGATTTTCGTTTATCTTCGAAACACAACTGAAGATTTTAAAAAAAATATATAAAATCTGAGTCATTCTGTCCCTCTATTGACAGCTAAAAAAAAGTTCATAGAGATTGTAAAACTAATCCATTTGAATTGATTGATTTAGTCCAGATATCTGGAGAAAACTCACTTTATTTGTTGAAAAGATTTAATTTAGGCTTTTATTCACATATAAACATTGAAAGAAGCTCAACCGAACCCGCTTGACACGCGAGAACAAACCTCATTGGTTCTTGTGGAAGCTCAAACGTGCTGCGAAACACGAATATGAACCTCATTGGTTCTTGCGGAGATCAGACGTGCTCCGAAACACGAATATGAACCTCATTGGTTCTTGCACGTCAAGCGAACATGCATGAGCTTCCATTTACCACACTGACGTGTGCTTTGATCAATTTTTAAATGTGAATAAAAATTCTATCTGTTCATCATATAAAGTGATCGAGTCTCTTTAGAAAATTTGGACTAAACCACTCAATTCATAAGGATTAGTTTTACAATCTCTTTATGAACTTTTTGAAGCGTCACAGTAGTAGTTGCGTAGCTGTCAATGGAGGGACAGAAAGCACTCAGATTTCATCAAAAAGATCTTCATTTGTGTTCCAAAGATGAACAAAAGTCTTACGGTTTGGAACGACATGAGGGTGAGTAATTAATGACAGAATTTAAAATTTTGGGTGAACTATCCTTTTAAGGATAAGTCCTTATGGGACATATGCACCACCTGTTTTATCATCTGCCATGCGAAAAAAATTTCATGCGTATTTCTTATAAAAGTAACAACACTCTTTTTGCCACATGATTTGAAGTATTATTCATGTGCTCAGCAAAAACTTGTTCAAATTCTATATGTGCAACTTTGATAGTGATGCTTGCTTTAGAAAACACTACTAAAAAGTTGTCAAATCATATTTCTCAATGAAAAACAGAGGAAACACTGAAGTATTCATATAATACTGGGGGATCGTGCATTAGTTTTTGGACAAAGCATGTGATACATTAAGCACATAACAACATATAAAGAAATATTCAAAGTTGATCAACTTCAAATACTTCACGTGTACTAATAATTGGATTTACTGTGTGTTGCCTAGAGATAAAGACATGTGGAGGCATATTTGCAGCCACAAAACCCCATAATGATGTAATATAACTCTTTATATTACATACAGAAGGATCTTAATGGTTTCTGGTTTAATATAATACAATAATAATGAAGAGCATCATTCAGTTGCATAACAAACCTGTGTCCTCAGTATGAAAATGAAAAATCCCATCTAGGGAGCATATGAAAAAAGAAAATGTTCACTTTATTTAGTTTGATAACTGTATCTGAGGAAACAACTAGCATATTAACTTAAAGACCCCATGAGAACATATGACAAGTTTTCTTTAAACCTTTCGTTTGGTTTGATACTAGGGAGGGACATTCTCATTCTAAAGAGCATTTGACTGGACAAAAATGTATATATGTTCATTTGCTCAACTTTTACAATAACATACATATGCTCTCATCCTAAACATGGACTTAAAGCCACTCAACTCTCATTTTGATTTCATGGGGTCTTTAAATCCTACAACTACTAGAAATTCTATTAATAAAATAATAAAATGTAAAAAAAAAAAAAAAAAAAAAAAAAAATAAATAAATATAATTATAAAAAACATAAATTATAAATGAATATGATGATCACAAGGATCACAGGGTAAACACTTACTTGAGTAAGAATAACCTAAAGGATTCCGTGTGAAAAAAAACAAAACAAAAAAACAAACACAGAAATGGGAAACAAAATAGGAGAAAATCACATACAATGACAGGATGGAAAAAAAGAGAAGTCTGAAAATGTCAAAGGGTAAAAGCCGGTAACAAGATCAGACAGAAATACTTTCTCATCACTCACACATTACCTGAATTAGAGTCATTACTCTCTCACACTAAATGGGTTTTGTTTCATGTACTGACAGGAAATAAATCCCAGTGTACAATGTGTTGAGTGCATTATGTGGTCACGGCATCTCTGGAAGTCCAAAACATCCCGCTGATCACACAAACAACCACCAGGAGGAGTAAGAGCGTAGATGTGTGTGGTGTGTGAATGTGATGAGAATATCAACACAAATCACAGAAATATTCTCACTCAGGACATAAAATTCTGCCAACATTCCACAAAACATCAATAAAAATCAATCAAAACAACGCACAAATGTAGTGTGCGTTGTTATGATTGATTTTTATTGATATTTTGTGGAATGTTAGCAGAATTTTATGTCCTCCTGAGTGAGAAGATGATGTTCTGTTCTTACCAGTCAGAATTCTAATAGATGAATCCATTATTGATGTAAGAAATCATTTATGTAGGTGTGGCCAGTATATATGTACGAGTATATATACAGCATGAATATGCTTAGCAGGAGTAAAACTGCCAAGCATATATTATTTATATCAGTGATTTACAAATGCATCACGACCATTAACCAATGTTCTCAATGCGCTGAATTACAAATCTTACGTTATTTTTAGTCCTCTGTGATCTTTATTTCTATCCACTGGAGGTCATAACTGGCTATTTTTAATATGTCCAATTTAAAAAAAAATATTCTTGTCAAAAATAATAGAAATGAGCTGAAGAAGTTCTTAGCTTCCATTAATAGTACATCCATAAGCTTCGACCAATAAATGATTCAAATAACCACCTGGTTTCTCTTGATGAATAATAACCTGCATAAGGTGCAAAACAAGGGATAGAAAAGTGGGAACGGTTTATTGGTTGTCAAAAAGAGGCAGTTATATTAAACCACCCAGGTATCGCCTAGACAAGGTTGTCCTTCAGAACTCAAGAGAGACGCCACAGAGAGGCTAACAATTACTCTGAAGGAGCGACAGAGTTCAGTTCAGCTGAGAACAGAGTAAAGGTGAGCCAGTCAACCATATCAAGAGCTCTACACAACACTGTCCTGTAGGGGAGGCAGGAACAAAAGAAGACATTGCTCAAAAAGATGTTTCATGCTGTGCTTCATTGGATTTGTAATTCAGTAAAATGAGAGAATTGTTCAAGGGAGTGAAATGTTAATATTCAAACTACTTAAATCATTAGGGCCTACTCTTTAGCACCATGAGCACAAACTGTATCTTTTAGCAACTGCGTCAGCCAAAGACATCACACTAGCTGGTTGATAAGGTTTGTGGGCCGTCACACCACGCTGCACTGCTGTTGTGCTCCTGAGAGAGAGAGAGAGAAGCGTGATACTCACGGACTTGCTCGGTTTTGAAGACCAATGACGGGCTGCTGTCGCCTTCGCCCTTGCCATTGATGGCAGACATCTTGACTTCGTAATCGTTTTCGGGTTTAAGGCCGGTGACTGTGACTGAATTCAGTCCGCTGGGAAGCAGCGAGAAGCAGATTTTATCAAAAACCCATTCATTAATTCATAAACAACAGAATGCAAGTTAAATGGGCAACACAAACCTTGCCACAGAACATGGCGGAAATACAGTTGAAGCTATGGGCAGTGATGCTGACATTCAATATCATGGTGGTCAAAACAAAACAAAAAACACATTACTTAAAAGAATATTTCATTTAAGAATGAAAAGTCTGTCCTCATGTACCAACCTCATGTCATTCCAAACCTGTATGAATTACGTTCTTTTGAGGGAAAAAAAGATATTTTGAAAAATGTTGGTAACCAAATAGTTTTGGTTACCATTGACCTCTGTAAAAGAACACATTTACATTCCTCAAAATATCTTCTTCTATGTTACACAGAATAAATAAAGTCACACAGGTTTGGAATGACACAAGGGTGACATATGATCACAATTTTCATTTTTGTTGATCTATCCCTTTAATATATTGCATGGTACATGTTATTACTACTGGAGCATTCATGAAACTTGAGCAAAATGCATTTCTAAAACTGAAATGTAAAAACATTTGGGGTTACACTTTATTTTAAGGTGTCATTATCACAGTGTAATTATATATTTAAGTACTCAGTAATATTAAGCAACTACATGTACTTACTATAGGGGTAAAGGTTAGGATTAGGGTTTGGTTGCGGGTTAGTTGAATGTAATTATGCATAATTTACTGTTACTATTATTATAAGTATATGTGACGTCTAACGAGGACAGTAGCTAGATTTCCATCCACCTATGTATATGCGCATTTTGGGATATTGCATAAAAAATCGTGAATGGATATGACAAAATGAGCATAAATTCTAAAAATGTGCATAAAAAAAAACGTACGCAATCAATTGAGGCGGATATATATATTTTTTATCCAATTAGACACGCGCATACTGTAAACTATGACAGAAACTCATTTATCAAATAAATCCTTCAGCGCAACACAAAACTTACAGTACGTGACTTTGCCTCAAAAGTGGATGTGATTGATGTTGGTTTGATCATTCTGCAATGCCTGAGCCAGTCTGTCATCAAAATGATTTGATAAAAATGACCTCCCAGAAGCGTCTCGCATGTTGTGTTCCCAAACACCAGGCATAACAACGCAAGATAGCATGACAGCGTTTATTGCTATTCATCTATTTGCTCTGAGATTTTGTTCTCTTGAACACATAGGATAGAACGCTGCTTTATTCACAAATGTTTTATGCAATATTCCAAATTTGCCCATAAGTTAAATTTGCAACTTTGGATGGAAACATAGCAACTGTAAAATAAAGTGTTGCCAACCATTCTTTTATCAATTATTTATTTTCTGCTTGTGTTTCATGAATAAACCCCATTACATGCAAATCTCATTCATTACAACAGAAATAACAGATTCTGTCAACAAGTTCTTGAAATAATTGCATAAATACTGTACACTTTTATAGCAAGTAGATTTTTCCCTTCAATCCAGTTATAATGTCAAGGCTCTGGCACCCAAAAAAGACAATTTAGTTTATGATCATTTTACTCGAGTAATGGTTGCTGAAAATTCAGCTTCGCCATTACAGGAACAAAAAACATTCTTACAATATATTAAAATAGAAAACAGTTATTTTAAATTGTATTCATATTTATTTTTGATCAAATAAAAACACCCTTAGTGAGCATTTTTAAAAGAGATTTCTTTCAAAACATAAAGAAAATATATTACCGACCCACATTTTTTAACAGTAGTGTGTTAAAGGTGCATTGTGTAATATTTAGGACAATGCAATATCATTATACATAACTATGTTTTCAGTGGTTTATAAAGACCTTACTTAATGAACCGTTATGTTTTTATTACCTTAGATTGAGCCATTTCTATCTACATACACCGCGGGTCTTTGACATGTTTCTACAGTGGCCCTAAATGGACAAACGCGTTTCATCACTATGTTATTCTTTGTGCAAAGAAGCTAGCTAAAGTCAGCGAATAAAACACTGACATAATGATGAACAAGTAACAATAATATTCGCAAAACATATCGTTTTACTGAATAATTAAGTAAACCTAATTTCTTAATTTATCTTTGTAAAGAAACCTCATTGCTTAACTGCCTACTCTCTGTGTCTCAGACGACGACATCTTTTCCTATCGGCCACCGTAACTTCTGTTGGGTGCAATTCACAACCTCACCACCAGATGGCGGTAAAAATTACACACTGCACCTTTAAATGTAACCATTGATGTTACGTAAACACCATAATTTCTGAAGGAATCATCTTATTTTAAAAGTGCTGTTTTCCACCATATAAATCCATCATTAAAGTCTACAAACCATACAGTAGTGTTGATATTCCATATAATACAGATGGCTAACTGCTTCAGTTCATGTGACAGACTTACCGTCTTTCACCTCATAGACTCGCTGCACCCATTTTCCTCGACCCACGGCTCTCCACTCGGCTCGGTACTTGAGCACAGGAACTCCTCCAGTGGACACGGGCTCTTCGAAAAGCACCTGAGCCGTGCTGGAGTACGGCTGCACTTGAGTGATGGCCGGCGCCGAGGGCACATCTGCACCACAGGGGAGACACTTTACAATACGCAGTGGGAAAACTGCACTTTATCAGCTTATGCCCGATAATACGGCTGATTGTGCCGCTTTGTGCCGAGCAAAAGTTTACACAAGGAAAATTGTAGCTATTGTATTGCACTTTATTGAACAAAGGCGAGAATTGCAGGTAATTGCAAAAATACAGTACCTGGAAAGCAAAAAGCATCCAAACACTCAATGTCAATGCGATATTCTACCGCCATAAATGATTAAATTGTGTACATTTTGAGATCAATACAGAGAAACAGACCAGCTGGTATCATGATGAACTCTCTGGATTCGGTCCCGATCTCATTGGAGGCAGTACAGTTGTAGTTGCCAAAGTCGCTCTGAGACTCTGGACTGACCTGGGACAGATCAAATGAATGCTTTAACCTCTAGTCTCCATCTCATCATTTATCTTTTAAATGTGCATTTTACCACTGTCATTAGATGTGTATTTCTGCTGACAGTGTGCTCACTGTGCTAAAAAAAATAAAAATAAGATACATAGGCTGCAGTAGTGCCCTACAGCAACCCTACCCCTTCCTGGTAAAGCTAAAAAAACAGGTCCAGGTCACATTTCACCCCTAAACCAAAAGAAATAAACTAGGTGTAACACCGCAAACACAGAAAATTAAGCTCATTTTTAAAACCATTAAGAATGTAGATAATGAACGAATCATTATATTTGAAGAAATATTTTAAGTGACCCTGAGAATGTCATTCAGTTCCGTTAGAATTAATATTATTTACATCAAAGAGCAAAAGGTTGATAATAACTATTGTGGTTAAGCACACAAAATTTGACGTAATAATGTAGCCAAAAAAACAAACAAAAAAAAAGCCACTGGGCAAATCAGTGTATAAATCAAAATATTTTTATATTTTTACAAAATCTGTTTCGTAAAAAGATTCAAAAGATTTAAGTCACTAGGATGAATGTGATGAATAGTGACAATGAAAAAAATTAAATAAATCTTCATAGTCCCAAGACAGGCTTCATTAATAATATAATATAATATAATATAATATAATATAATATAATATAATATAATATAATATAATATAATATAATATAATATAATATAATATAATGTACTATACTATACTATACTATACTATACTATACTATACTATACTATACTATACTATACTATACTATACTATACTATAATATATGATATAATCATATTTCTTTCTTTTGATTTAGGGGTGATATATAACCAGCACATGTTCTTTGTCCAGTTTTGTTAGATTCCCCCTCTGGGTTCATGTGTACAGTATTTGGAATGATTATGTTCTTAGGAAGGCGTCTGTGTGGGCCGTACCTCCAGGTAGCTGGCGGAAGGCCTGTTGTAGATCTTGATATTGGAGGTGTTAGCGTTAGGCAGCTGGAGGCCGTCTCTCAGCCACGTAATAGACACATCGCTGGGGTGAGCCAGCACTTCACAGCTGATGTTGGCTGGGTTGCCCTCCCACGTTAAACAGCTACTGGTCCCAAGATTTTGGGGGAGTCTGTGATGAAAGGCAAAGCATATACAACTGAAAAACAAATAAACCTGCTGGTAGCACGGTCCATTATCTACCTCCCGCCGTCTCCATCCGCTAAGGGGGAACAAAGCCTGCGTTCTCATTATCTTTGAAGCCTTAATTCTGAGGATAAGGTGGTAAAAGATCAAAATGTCCAAGGCTTAAACATAGAGCTGAGAGCTGAGTGCTGAAAACACAGCGCTTTGTGATGTTGAACACATCTGTTCGTGGCAGTACATAAAAGCCAATCACGCTTCACTGGCTTTAAAAAGGCCCCTCCTCCAAGTATCGTCCCTGAATAGCACGCTGGGGGCCGACTGCAGGCTCCCGTGACGTATGTGGTCGGGCCCGCGTTCCCTCACAGACTGTGTGCGAAATAACTGCCAGCCCGCTGAGATACTGTTCTCACATTCATCAGAGCTTCAGATGTCATTAGTCCCATTACAGCAATACACTGCTGGTACAAATGCACAAAACATGCGAAGAGGGAGGCTTGTAATTTCACAGCATACGTCGCTGCTAATTCGAAAACAAATACAAACAGGCGCAGTGGGGGGAGCACAACGAGAGGGAAAATGGGAGGTAATGTTTTGCTTGCAACTGATTGCAATTAATAACATTTAGGGAAGGAGAGTGCTTCGTTTTTGATGTTACAGCAATATATGAATCGTAGAAACAAGTAAATTAGTGCATTTTTGGTCACCTTAGAAACAAAAACGCCTTAGGAAATTTTTTTTGGTTCACTACAAATATATGCACAGTACTGCATGTACTGATTTGACCAGACTTCTTGCACTAACAGCCTAGAATTTAATCAAATGAAATATGCCATCTGCTCTGATGCCACTGTCCTAACCAGGCATGAAACAATAAATCCGTCTCTTCCATGTAAATCCTAACCATTATTTTACTAACCAGCCTTAATGAGCAACAGGACATTTTGTCAATCAATAGGTTTGAAAATGTATTGGATGACATCAATATTAGTTTATATAATTTATTAGGGACAAAATATTTATAAAATATTGGTTATCGGCCGATATTAAAGATTTTTTTATAATTTTTTACCGGTATTATACTCCATATTGGATATATATTGGCCGATATTGGATATTCAATTGTATATGCTTATTTCTTTTGATTTGTAATCCTTTTAGCATGTAACATTCACTGAAAAGTTAAAAACCATAATTATTACTGAAATTAATATTAGCCATTAGTTATGTTATTGGCCATAAAATCAAAACATATTGGCATCTGCAAGAATTTTAATATGCATGTGCATCCCCAATATCCCTTTAATGATTTAAAAGTTCTCCACATGTTTTTGTGGTATTTACAATAAAACAATTATTCGATCAATCATTTTAATGACAATAATTAAAATTCCTCAAAATTGACATCCCTAGATGTCATGTAGAATTTTCACACTCAGTGTGGACATACAAAACCTTGCACTTGGTTAGGACACAGCGTGATTTAAGGTTGTTTTCGTATCATGCGTGTCCTGTAGCGGGGGAGGGGGTGATGATGTTGGGGGGTGGCTGTAGTTTTGATACATTAACTACCATTCTCTACGGAGTTGCCTTATGCTCTCTGGACTGCAGCCGAGCAGCAGTGCTGCTGTGAATTAAACATATGCCTCTGAGGCATATCAGTGTGGCATCCAACAGTATGTGTGAGTGATAGAAGCTAATGAGGGTACAGATACTATAGACTCACAGCGCACTTCCAGATACACGGGCTGCGACGTCTCTCCGATGGCGTTGCGGGCAGTGCAGAGATACTCGCCGGCGTCTGTGTACTGAGCGTACTTCAGCGTGAGAGAAGACACGCGGGCGTCACTGCGGACCAACACTTCACCATCAGGACTCTGAACACAGAGACAAGAAGGGAAAATTCACTGCAAAATTCATACTTCCTTCAGCCATTAAACTAATAGTCTTCTCTTCCCTCAAAAGAAAATTCTGTCATCGGTTACTCACCCTCATGTATTCTAAACCTGCATGGCTTTCTTTATTTCCAGAACCACAGGCTGTCAAACTCCAAGAAAAGCGCCATAAAAGTGGTGGGTACTTTTTATGGTCTTTTATACTTTATATTTTTTGAGCTTTTGGTCATATCATGCTGTCATTTTACAGAGAAACGCAACTAGTATTTCGTTTTCACAAGAATGGAAAAAGTCAAGATGAATAAAAGATGACAGAATGTTAATTATGGGTTAACTATTCCTTTAAATTAATAAACAGGTTTGCTATTATCTTCCTAAATGCACTATATAGTTTGCAAGTCCATTTCTATAAATACATTTAAATAAATAAATAAAACAAACATTCTCAGAGAAAATCTTCATTTTTAAGTATGTAAGACCTGAAACATATCAGAGAAGCAAACCTGGTAAAAAAAAAAGGAGGTTTGGTGAACAGCAGACATAAATAAGAGGCTTTTATGTGCTGAGTCTTTGGAGAGAAGATGTGAGGAGGAACATAAATAATGCAGACCATAAGGTAGGGGAAGCCATTTCTTCAGCGCTGTTACTTCATCAAAAGCTACGTCACATGATCTCAGCTGGCTTGGACCATTTTACCACGTCCCAGTGCTCATTTTAAAGACAAGCATAGATCTTAACAAGCCACGCTCGCATCTTCTTTTAGCTTGCTGTTCCACTTAACCTTGTGGATCTTATGAAGATAAGTGGGATCTATAACCAACGTTTCCTCAATGACTGCGCAATCTGCATATAGCAGGGGTGTCAAACACATTGATAGAGCGTGTGGAGGAGACTAATCTTGCCCATGGGATGATTTGAGAAAAGAAAAAGAAGAATGTTGTAAACAATTTTGCTAAAATTTACAATTTTACAAATGTAAGACGTTTAGATATATTTACTAGAAATCGGAAAAGTACAGATTATATACACTACTGTTCAAAAGTTTGGACTCTGTACATGTCTCTTATTCTCACCATGGATGCACTTATTTATATAAAAAATATACAGTAAAATGGTAATATTGGAAATGTTATTATGATTTAAAATAATAAAAATATTTCTATTTTAATATATTTTAAAATTAAATTTATTCCTGAGATGGCAAAGCTGAATTTTCACATCATTACTTTAGTCTCCAGTGTCACATGATCCTTCAGAAATCATTCTAAAATGCTGATTTGATGCTCAAGAAACATTTCTTAATAATAGAATAGAATTTTTAGAACTGTTTTTGTATTTTGATCATTGTAGGACAAAAAGTATGATTTTCTTTCAATTAATCAAACAATAAATAAATAAATCTTACTGACCCAAAACTTGTAAACGTTAGTATTTTTATATATAATATATAGTGATTATCGGAAAAAAAGAAAAATGAAGAAGTGATTTGTTCCAGCTATTCAAATATTGTGCAGTAAAGAGAAAAACTATTTGCTGTCCATTAAACTGAATACTTGGGCTGAACAGATCTCAGAATGAACTTACTTTCTCTTTCAAACATTCACACACACTCACACACACACACACACACACACACACACACACACACACACACACACACACACACAGGAATGTAATGAGGACAGGAAATGCATTGAAGTTTCGAAGACTTCATCAAGCACAAAATTAGTATTCCCCGCTCCACTTGAAAAAACAAAATAAAAAAAAATAAAAACTCCTCTCTCTATACATTTCTGGTCAGGCGCTGCCCCTCGCACAAACTTTGCTATGAATGAACTCGGCAGAAGCGTCGTGTCAGACAATAATTATGCCGGTGTTGTCCCAGGACTGAGTCACGCTTACATAATGCTGTGCCTTTTCATCCAAAAAACATCCAACAGCCACCCAGCAGAGCTGACTGGGCTAATTGAATAACCCCCTAATGGGAGTGCTGAGACCCGTTCTGCCCACTTCCGGCCTTCTTTCCCACAGTTTTCCCTGTCTGCTGCGGTCAAATGGCCAGACCGTGACCCCATGTGCCATGGGACGTGCTCTCATCACTGGACTCTGGTTACTATGTGTTACTGGGGTCAGGTCGCGGCCTGATCTTTCAATCTCTATGGCAAACAGCTATACATTTCAATCAGCACATTCAACTGACTTTATCTTCTAAGATAAAGCTCTATTTATTCATTTGCAAGTGAGAACGCTATATCATTAAAGTTTTAGAGCCATAGTTTTCAGCAGAAAGGTCTTTTTAATAATGCATGCCAGCCTTCTGCAAAGCTTGGATGGAGGTGGTTTGCTCAAATGTCTATTTTTGTCAGGGCGGGAAAGGAAAAGTCTCGGTGTGAACAACAACAAAAGGCATTTTGTGCAACATTAAATACTTAAAGGAAAAATCCATCAAATCACAATAACACCTTTGGGGAGAAAAGGAACAACATGATCAGACATTATAAAGTTTTTTTTTTTTTTTTTTTTTTTAAAATAAAAACTTTAAAAAAGACCCCTTAATATGAAACCTTGAGAATGCAGCCTTATGATGGCATAATGTAATAAAACAATGTCATAATGACTTAATTGATTAGACAATGAAAAAACAGCATGCACTGAATAGAAAGTGAAAACTACAACTACATTTCACACTCAGGTGAAACAAAGACGACATCATAATTCAGTTGATGGATCTGATGAGATTTCAGAGATTTGATCGGATAGGAAAGAGGAGGTTTATGGATTGATGGCTATCTTCATAATTTAGTTTATGGAGTCATGGATATGAAATCTCTACCTTGTGCTGTTCGGGCCGAGTCCAAGAGGCCTGCAAAGAACAGACAAAACAACACAAAGAGGCAAAGCAGTCCTTTAGAAGGAATCCTCTGTTATTGACAACAAAAGCACTGCACAATAAAGACATGTTTACCGATTTAGCATGTGGGATAAAAATAGCATTATTATTACAAAGTAATGCATATAAAAAAAATCTTTATCAAATTAAATTAAGAAGCAGATTAAATGTTCAATTGTTTTGCTCTTTTTTTTAGCATTACTCATTCAGTTAAACAGACTTGAATAGGCTGGCCATTTATTCTGGTTAATTAAAATGAGCTTACACAATCATATTTATTATCCATAAAACAATAAATATAAAAATTTTGTTGCTTTATGAAAAAGCATATGAAAAAAGAAAGAAAAGTGAAAGCCTTGAATTTGAAATAAAAACAAAAACATTTAAACATCCCTAAAACAAGTAAACTTAATTGAAAAGCAAAACTGTGCAAGATAAGAAGATACTTTTTATTTTAAGAGAATCAATCTTTTATTAAGTGTGTGTTTTTATTACCCCATAAAAAAATAAAAAATAAAGTTTTGGGGTTTTTTTCACAAACAAAATGTAGTAAGTTTTGGGTTTTTTTTCACAAACAAAATGTAGTGCAGTTTAAACAACTCTTACTATCTATAATTTTGCCTCTCAAGAAAATACATTTGGTTTTAAGGGTATATGAGATATTTACTAGAAAACAAGATAAAAATGATTTTTGCAGAGCATTATAGTGACTTAAAAATCAGTTATAAAAAATAAAATAAAATCAGTGCTACTAATAACACAAAAATAAAATACTGTATGTAATAACTTCCTTTTAAATTTACAGAGAACAGGACCACTGCATTTCTTGGGATACACTGAACACTTTCATTAAACACAGATAAACACTTCATGCAACACTTTCCCAATGAAAGCGGCTGAAGTTCTCTGTGGACTCACGTCACTTCACGTGGAGGCTGAGCGTGCACATGCTTAGCAACACGATGAAATGGACAGGAAATCACTTGACATGCTAGAACACATTGAGATTATCACCAGACAAAACACAAGAAGAACAGTATAACACAGCGCTAATCGAACGATGCCTGAAATGGTCTATGCCCCGTTCACGCCGCCAGCGACATCGTCTCATCTCTGTACTATTGTAAAGACACTTCTGGGCGTTCCTAATGCTGTCGCTCTGTTCTTGGTAGATTGCATGTCTGGCCATATCTTTAGAGAATGCGATCACATATGATATATAAAACTAAGATATTCTAATTTGACTAGGAATTAGACTTAAAAGAATAAGTAGCAATCTGCTGTTGGAGTGCGTTGTGATCTAAACTACAGTACGCTGTGCTATCATTAACCAGATTAACGATCCATCAATCAACTAATTAAATCATTCATTCTTACGTCCTAGGGTGTAATTGTTTTGTTTTTTTCTTTCTCCTCAATGTAAAACTTAATGGTGACCAGCTGACACTAGTTCCCATCATTCCTGGTTTCCACTGATTGGCTGCTGGGCAAGAGAGCTTGTGGATAAAGCTGGAGAGGAAACTCCGTTTGGAGAAGTCTTTTTGTCTCCAGGCTGCTAAGACTGTCTTCTTCTGCCCCAGGCCTTAGCATGTGTGCTAAGATTGACTTTACATCTCCTTGTTGGTTGTTGCACAATTTATTGTTAACCTAAGCAGACTTGGCTAATTGTTGCTAATACATTTTCTTAATTACATTGACGTTCCTAAAAGAGCTTTAAGTTGAAACGGTTTCTAATTATTATTCTTTTGTTTATTCAGTTTATTTAAGAAGCAGAAGGGAGGTGGGTGCCATTCTGTTTGTGTTTGGCTAGAGAGGGAGTAAGGTAAGAACTTTGAGGGGAACACTTTCTAGCCTTTCAAAATAAAATTCAAAATGAACAACAAAGTCAGAACTTTCTTAATTATTTTGGCCTTATCCCCTCCTGAAGCCTTTTGATGCCTTTTTGTACTTTGGACCAACCAAATAAAATGTCACTTCTGAGTCTTTCACAAATATGTGTGACTTCTTTTTTCTTTTCTTTTTTTGTGGAATGCTGGGACAGGAGAGGAGAGCTCTTGGTTATCTGTTAATGGTAATTGTCACAAACTTCCTTGTTACTGCTTCCCTGACCCCTAGACCGAGGCATGTAACAATTGGGGGCTCGTCCGGGACCTCGCTTTTCTTGTCTCTAATAATCAACGTAATGCAGGGGAAGCTGTAATTATGAACAGTGCTAAACTGCTCACTGCATCATATAATTAACAACACAAACTATCAATGTATGAATCAAATTCACTAAGGCTACGTTCAGACTGCAGGGAAATGTGGCCCAAATCTGATTATTTTGCTCACATTTGAGATCTGTTTTTGTCATGTCTGTATAGCACAAACCACATGGAATCTGATCTTTTCAATTCCGATTTGGGCCACTTCCATTTGTGGTCCTAAATCCGAAACTGGTCTGATGTTTTGCAATGCAACTTCAGTCTGAACAGTCATATCGGAATTCATGCGACATTTATGTCACTCTACATTCGTCACAATTCTGTGCTCATGGAAGTCACTTCAAAGATTTAACATACCCAATGTTATAAAGACAGTTGTGAAACGTAGTCAGTGATGTGTCAGAACTTATAAGCATTACAGTGACAGCTCTATATACAGTACAAGCAAAACACGAGGGCACGTATTCATAAATGTTAAAAAACTGCTCTCTTTTTTCTCATCCTCCTCCTCATTTTTTATATTGCATGCATCTAAATTTGCTGGCTTTAGCGGCAGATCACACTATAAATAAACAAGTAATCGATTACTTAAACGTCATCCGTGTTTACTTCAGTATGACAGCTGATGCGTGATGTCTTTTAACTTTTTTTTTTGTATTTTACTTTTTTTTTTGTATTTTACTTTTTTTTTTTTATTCTTTTGAGTATGCGGGTCAGTCCAGGACCATGTTCTGTTCAAACTGGAATCTGATATTGGCCAAATTTAAAACAACCATGTGAACATTATATAAAACATCTATAAAAAAAAAGAAAAAAGAAAAAAAAGAAAAGAGCAGCGGATCGGAGCAATAAACCGGAATTGAGCACTAATGCTCGCAGTGTGAACGTAGCCTAAGACGGCTGACAATTTGTTTTTCACGCATCACTTTATTATGACAGTCGTCTTATTACGACTCATATTGGTTGTCGCTTGCAAAATTCTGATTATTTGCAAAAACTTACAATTTCTGAACTTTTGTCACATGACTCGCGTCGCTTGACACGCCTACATTCTTTCGCCAATGGTCACTGTCACTTGTGTCGCCAGCCCTCCATTACAAATGAATGGGATCTTGTCACTGGCGTTGTGAACGGAGCTTTAGTGCATTTGAGCAAAACAATCTGTCTCTGTACTGTGCTTGCACAACAAAAAACAGCCAAGAACTGAACAGTCATTTTGCTAGAGCATCAGGAAAAAAAGCGAAACTCTTGCAGGGTTGTTATGATGACAGCAGGCTGAGTTGCTAGCCTTGCAGCTTTCATTTGGCTAACTACTTCCCTGGAGACCCGCATGGGATAAACAGTTATGATCAATGCCTTTTATTCTGCAACGCCGTGTAATTGCTACTAATTAAAGTTAATATCTTAGTATAAACTAGAGCCCTAGGCTAATGACGAATGCTTGAATGATATTTTCAAGCTTGATAAAGTACCAGAACAAAATGAACAAGCTGCTTATGTAAATGAAATGTTCAGATTATTGTTGACATTATTACATGACGATCATTCTGATTACATCAGGTGCACGACGCCTTAGGCCTGCTCTACTCTTGCAGGTATGCATCTAGCGGATCTAGAACGTGGCAGCTTATTCAAGCAAGAGTTTATGAACTCCTCAATAACGCACATTAAACCGCAGCTAATTCGAGAATCACATTGTGCTTCGGCGATACCATGAGGGTATTTCCAAATGCATGAGGTGTTAATTATAAAATGCAAAAGAACACTTGGGAAAGTTTTGTGCAGTGGAGTTAAGGAGTCTGGAGCACACGTGGGACAGCGGCATTAAAGTGCCTAAAGTGACAAAATTCATTACTTTCTTAATGGGGTCATTCTTTTTTTAGTAAAGGTTTTTAGGCAAAACACTAAATTTACTCATAATGCTGCACAAAACATTCAGATCAGATTGAAATGATCAGAAATCTTGTTAAACTGAAATGTAGTTGCTTGTTGGGATCATTTGGGAGAATAGTACACTACTGTTCAAAAGTTTGGAATCATTAAGATTTTTTTATGTTTTTGAAATAAGTCTCTTTTGCTTGCCAAGGCTGCATTCATTTGATAAAAAAAATACAGTAAAAACAGCATCATTACTCTTCAGTGTCACATGATCCTTCAGAAATCATTCTAATATGCTGATTTGCTGCTCAA
>FLSR01000171.1:136165-175329 GCA_900092035.1 Leuciscus waleckii
TGTGTGTGTGTGTGTGTGTGTGTGTGTGTGTGTGTGTGTGTGTGTGTGTGTGTGTGTGTGTGTGTGTGCACAGCAAATGTTTAAAAAACAAATTAAGCTCTCACACTTGTGATGGAGCGGCAACAGGGTGTTCTTTAGGCAAGAGAAAATACTGCAGCTTTGAAAAAACGCTTCAAGCTAAATCTTGGAACTCTGCTTCCACTCCACACTGCTCACTTCATTTATTTGGGAGGACATGCAGAGCAACATCTGCTGCGCAGCCAGAAACAAAACAAGTTTTCAGCTGCTGATTTTACTCTTATAGTTAGTGTTTTGCTGTTAGGAAGAGAATAACAACATCTATTCTGCTTTCTCCTGATAATCGTGACTGGGCATACCAAATTTCTGAATCTGTGTCTTTGTCAGAAACCTAATGATTTCAGAACATTTTTGCAACTTGGTTCTTGAAGTTACTGTTTTTTCATAGAACAATGAATTCTTTAATTTCAACAGATCAAAGAGAAATTGACTTCTCATTTTAAGTGAACCCTTTAATACATTTCTTATAGTTTTCAAAATCTTTCATCAGAAATGCAATAATCAGCTACGTGCCTCAGACACTGATAATAGCGCAAAAGTTGTATTTAACCTGGAAGATTGCTTTAATCTATTCCCTCTTGCAAGACAGTAAATATCAACAAGGCCGATGTGAAAATCTTAGGCTCCAGTGGAACTACCATGAGAGGGACAGTGTCCATAATCTCGGTTTCATCAGATCAGCCACAGTTTGCCAGGAAAAGCGGTTTACCAAGCTCAGGGAATAGGTCACTTTTCTATCGCTGTGGGGTCACTGGTACGAATGGAAAAGGCTATCAAAGACGGCACTACCAGAGGGCATTGATCTGAAAGAGCATTGTGTCTGAAAACAAGAGCTGCCCTACACATGCACTCTGGAGTGTGTCTGTGGGGTTTAGGAATGAAACTGCTCTTGTACTGTGTGATCTTACCACACTCTGTGTCCGTTTTACTACGTCTTCATTTATGTTAAAGGGACAGTTCAGCCAATAATAAATTATTCAGATTATTTACTCATGACATTACAAACCTACTGTATATGACTTTCATTATTCTGCGTGGAACACTATCTAGCGGAGTGTCTAAGTGGTTATTTTCCATTAGTGGAAAAGTGAAAGAAGAGCGGGGAAAATATTATTACAATTTAAAATCTTTTGAATATACTTTTAAATGTACTTTATAACTGTGATGGTAAAGCTGAATTTTCAGCATCATTACTTTAGTGTTTAGTGTCACATGATCCTTCAGAAATCATTATAATATGCTGATTTGCTGCTCATGAAACATTTCTTATTATTACCAATGTTGAAAACAGTTGTACTACTTGTTTATTTAGGAACCCATGATTAATCTTTTCAGGATTCGTTGATGAAGAACAGTCAAATGATCAGCATTTGTCTACGTTTTTAGTGTCACTTTTGATCAAAATGTCTAACTTCTCCATTAAAAATACCTAATCCTTAAACATAAAGCAAAATATAGATATATAGCATATACAATACATAAACAAATATTAAGTTTAATTTTATTTTTCTTAAACACAATGGCATAGGAAAACCTGCAAAATCGGCAGTGTATCAAATACTTGTTCTCCCCACTGTATATATATGCCATTGTGTAATTACTTTCACTTTTCCACAGATAGATAGATAGATAGATAGATAGATAGATAGATAGATAGATAGATAGAACTGCTTAATAGCCAAACAGCCATATAAAAAAGTCATACAGGTTTAGCAAAACACAGGGGTAAGTAAAAGAACAGAAGTTTCATTTTTGGTTTCCTGATCCCTTTAAAATGCTCTACAGATTCCTCAAAGGAGCCCCAGAAAGGGATGCATAACTGAGAAAAGACAAGAGAAAAAGTGGCTGATGTATTGGCTCTTATTCAGAGGTTGAATTCTCCTCTTGTCTTTCAACCGGATTGTGATAAGCTGTGGTCCATGGCCAATTCTTTATCGCCCTGCGGCGATTCTACCTGCCATTTTTATGACCCGCTCATTTGTCTGGCACCTTGGCAAGTGGCCCAGAGACTACAATATATGACAGTCCTCAACTCATTTTTTATTGACCCAACTATACAATCAGAAGATAAGATATGAGCTGGGTCTTTCTGAGGGAAAAAACATTCATTTTAAAACGACAGGAAGCTCAAGACACTGAACTAATCCAATGCACATAGCTGTGTGTCATGTATTACACCCGTGTCTGTGTAAAAGAGGGCACGGAGAAGGTAGAAACATGCATCATGCAGAGCAAGAAGATCTAAAGTTCTAGTAAATATTTTCAATAAACCGTTCTCACATCCTCGAGCAAAGAAATTATAGCATGACATGAGTTATTAAAAAGGAATTGCTCATCTGAAGCACCCAGTAAAATACTGTTTTTGCGGGGGGAAAAAAGGTCGTGCACACAAAAAAATAAAAAAGTCCCACTTCAAGCAATGTGATGTTCTGTATAGCACTGTTGAAACAAAGAAACAGCAAAGTGACATCCAAAAATAATTAGCAGTGTTAAGGCAATTTGCTTTTCACAAGTGACAATTAGAAACATTAACTGTTGATTGTCTTTTTCCACACTGCTTCGGTACAGTCAGAATAAAACCGTATTCGCATTTAACTTCAGTAATGTGACATTTCTGAGCGATATTGATTTTCAACTAGGAAAAGAATAGTGTAGAGTGGGATTTGATTTCACCCCAAATATTTTTCTTGTGCATTTAATACACTGTTTAGTTGTAAATGCAAACATGCTCAAATCTTGATAGCTATTTGGTTATTGATTAATATTTTCTTGATGGAGATATATATCATTAATAAAAAGCAAGTTTTTACACTGATGATTTTTTCCCCTTCTGGAATGACATGCTCTGCTGAATCATACACAGTAAAACAAGGAAAGTTTATTGAGAAAGTAAATATGATGAATTTTAATTTCATGAAAGAAAATCAAGATATATAGAAATGTTTAAATATTATTTGTTATTGTTTATATAGTAATCACTGTTTGGTTGTACTGTAAATATAAACGCACTCTTAACCAGTTAACTATTTCATTATTTATTTATATTTTCCTGATGTAAAAAAAAAAAAAAAAAAAAAGCATTATAAAAATTTTTTAAGAAGAGAAAGATTATATAAATATTTTAAGCAGAGGAAGGTTTCAATTTTAATGCATTGTTTAACCCTCTGAAATAACATCCACTGATAAATCATGCCTAATAAAACCAAGAATGTTTATTAAAAAAAAGTAAATCAATTCTGATTTCATGTTGACTGAAAGACAATCAACAGAGACAGCTGGTCATGCTTGATGCTAACAAATAAAATATTATACAGCCAAAGAAACCTGCTAATCATTTTTGTAACCATGAAAAAAAAATCCATGGTGATCAACACAGGCCAGTGAAGAGATGCTGGCAATCGTGACAGCCCAACACCCACATGAGATGAGCAAGACTGGACAAGAAGACACAGGAAATGACAAAGCGATCCAACAAAGAGCTTATATAAAAAATGCTCCTTCAGGAATCCTGTGATGATGGTGACTCGGCAAGACCGAAATCAAGCTTATTTTTGAGGCTACAAAGAAATCCTTTATTTTGTATTTATCTCAAGGATAGAGGACAATGACTCCATTCCAAAATCTAGTGGGCTGATTCACTGTTAACTTAAAAAAAAAAGCTGAAATACAATATACTAAATGGAATAACTAAATAAAAATGTGAAAATAAATTTAAGTTGAAGCGCTTATATTGCCAACTAAAAATAAACTAAAACTAAAGAAACTAAATTTGAAATAAAAATAAATGAAGCCTAAATGTTAATAAATAGAAAAGCACATAAAATTACTATAAATAAAATAACTTAAAATGAAAACTGAATATATGAACATAAAAGCGAATTCTAAACATTAAAACTATAATAGTATATAAATAATAATAAAATAACACTGCTCATAAGTAATTATTGTGAACGATCTATCCTTGCACACAAATATCACTTCTCCACTGATTTTCATATAGCTTTACATCAGCATGTTGATAAGCAATGGTGTGATACTCTTACAAGTATAAAAAGACAGCAACATAAATATTGAATAAAAAAAAATGGTTTTAGTCGTTCTCATTTTTAAAGGGTCATGACATGAGAAACAAATTTGCCTTGATCTTTTGAGAAGCAAGAGGTCTTTGTAAAACAACCTGTATATATTTGAAATATATTAATTGACCTTTTCTCCGCAATCTTGGATTTGCAAATCTGAGCTCATTGCAATGCATTCTGGTATTGCCTTCTCTGCAAAGTAGAAATGCTGTACTGCCTTAGAATCAGGTTAAATCAAGGCATCTTAGGCAGCAGCATAATTCATTTACCTAGCGTTTGATATAGCCTTAGCATCAGGAGCAGGCCTACTGTATGCTGCCAAAAAACACACAAAAAAAACACAAAGCAGCCTCTGTAGCCATTACACTAGGTTGTGGAACAGAGCAAATGTAAGGCAATTTTTAGAGCTCATCCATCATCACTTTTCCAGTCTGGAACCGTTGCAATAGTATTGCAATTGCCCCACCATGCACGTCTTTTTCACATATCAACAACTGCAGATAGTATCATGACTTGAAGAACTTCAGGAAATCGAAACACCAAACGGTCGATAAGCAAACGTCTTAAGAATGCAGACAACATCAGAGCCATTTTTGGAAAAATTGGAATTAAGGAACAGATCTAAGTGGCTCGTTACTATACCTGACCTTCTGATCTCATACCTGATAAATCCTCTTTTGTTGCTCCTGCAGACAAAAAGAATTGTATGCATGAAACAGCCAGAGGCAGGTGCACCACGACTCCATCATTGAACTGCCTGTCTGTCTGTCTGTCTGTCTGTCTGTCTGTTCGACCATGATGAACATGCTACACTTCTAGCCCTTGAGGAGACCCCATGCCTGTGCGTTTGGTGTTACCTGCTCTCCCTCTGTGAAGACTCGGGTGCCGAAGCTCCAGGTAATGGTGGGTGTGGGATCTCCGGTGGCCTCACATGTTAACGTGACCCGTTCGTCCATTTCTGTGGTATCTGGCTTTCCAAATATGTGATTTTGGGTTGCACTGAGAGGACACATGTTAAAAGGTTAGATGACTCCAAAATTATATTCAGTCTAATGTTGAAAACCTATGACTTCTTTGTGGAACACAAAAGATTTTTTTGCAGAATGATCATTCAAAAAGTCAATGATAAAAACGGTTTTCATGTCTCTTGCTAATTATTTAGCAAATTTTTGGACATCCGGAAGTGTGAATGTGATTTGAGAGCAACTTGTTTCAGTCTGTCTCTAACTAAAACTTTCGTTTGACTTTAAAAGACATGGAATATGATCATACGACTACTTCTAAGGTGAATTTTTGTCATTTTTAGACCTCTGCCGCATCCTTCTCTATTCACTTTCATTGTATGAAGGATATAAATATCTCCCTTGTGTTCCACAGAAGAAAGTAAAATTTACTTAATGTTTGATAGAAAAAAAAAAAAAAAACACTTTAAAAAATACCTTTCACAGAAGAAAGAAAACAGTCAGTGGACTGTTTCTTAGGGTAAAAACAATATAGTCATGCAACTACACTTTTTTTTCTCTGCAGAATAAAACTGAATTCTTTTTTATTTATTTTTTGTCACTGCTGAATTTTTCAACATCGACAAAGTGCTGTCAAACCTCTAGGATCCTGTGAGACTCCATCTCTCATGGATTCTTACCAAAGACTTTAAGGCTAAGTTCTTGTTCGCTCTTCCCAGCTTTATTCAAAGCAATGCATGTGTAATCTCCCTCGTCCAGCTTTGTCACATCTTGTATTGTCATCTCTGAGCCGTCTTCATTGAAGTTGTATTTATCCCCGCTCTCCAGTGCGATGTTGTTCCTGAGAGGAAAAAAAGTGATAACTTATTGAAACAATAGAGCAATGTGGAAGACAAATATTTTTTCCCTTCAAAGAGCCTATTCTGTTAGGCATGCAAAATTATAAGAATTATTATTAATAATAATAGTGCTGTCAAATCGATTAAATCGCAATTAATAACATCTAACATAAACGTTTTCTTTATTAATGTGTGTGTGAGTGAGTGTGTGTGAGGCATGTATATATAGAATATATATACACACACATACATACATACTGTATATTATATAAACAAAAACTTTTATGTTAGATCGATTAATCGATTTGACAGCACTAAATAATCATAATAAATTATTATTACACCCTGGGCCTGAAAACAAATGGATCACTAAATTCCATTTAGATCCTGTAGTGTCAATACACACACTTTTCCTCGCTGCTCTATTTTCAATATTCACCTACTGAGATTTTACTGATGGAAAAACTGTATAAAAGAAAAATCGGAAACAGTGTTAGCCAACCACTTTCAGCTGCATGACTTTCATTCTACTTCTATTTGCCCCTCTATTAGCGGTCTTTGTGCAGACGCTCTTGAATTCATTGGATTCTTGACCATGGAGTCGATCCCTTGATTTAAGGTCAAACAGGTAATAAATATACCATAACCCTTGTCAGAGGAGAGGACCCAAGTTATTCTGAGTCAAATAAACACCTCCTCAATCCCATCCCCCCCAGCACGACCGAACAAAAGATCCTTGAGGCATGCTGTATCATCCGGAGGGATTTGTGTCTCACGTTCTCTCCTCCATGAGCAGAAAGAGACCGCACACCCGCTGAGAACACAATGATGGTTGAGAAGAGGCTCATACTTTTAAAAGTACTAATGGTGTGCTCCACTATTCCATGTCATCCACAAAAAAAGTTCTTCATTTATTCAGAGGCCTTTTTGTCTTGCTTTAAACTCACAAAAAGTGGTGCAGCAAAACCAGTGTTTCGGTAGTGCTTTGTTTCTACTGGGGTGATTTTGCTTACCGCTGCCAGGTCACCATCGGCTCAGGAAATCCATCAGCATCACAGGCCAGTAGGGTTGAGAAGCCAGTGTCAGCGGTGGCATTCGTTTCAGCTTGACGGATTCTTATAGTGGGCAGGACTGAGCAGAAAAGAAGATTGCAGGTTTGAAATGTGAAAGACTTAACCTCTTAACACTACATAATACTTTTTATTCTCCTTAAAATAGAACACTAATATACATTTCAAATAATTTCCGCCTTAAGGAGATATTGTACCATTCTCAAAAAGACAAAAAGATGTTTTCCAACAAAATAAGATTTTTTTTATTTTTATAATATTATTTCACACATTGATAGTCAAATCAATTGAATTAAATATAATCTAACATTTAATCAGAAATCATGGTATTATGTGCTGCCTTCAGGAAACACCGTACCATTGCAAAACAACAAATTAGCACTTTACAGAAACCTCCTTAGGAATACTAATATAAATATGTGCATAATAAGCACAAAAAAGAAAGACAAAGTATGTAATGTGCAGCTTTGACTACATTATGGTAAAATTTTTCCTCAAGCCTGTATATGTACATTTTCATGCATTTTCAATTATTCTTATCACATAAACTTATTCAAAATACATCTTTACTCTAGCATTAATCTGGATCAAATTTTGATTTAATGAAAGACAGCCACACTGTTCAAAGGTTTACTTTGATCGCATTCACAAAGAGAATATAGCACTGCAGCACATCTAACACCTGCTGACAAAGGAATCAAATTGGCTTCCAATGGATAATATAACCAGTTTTTGCATTTCTGCTAGTAAATATTTGTTCCTCCTCTCTTGACAAAAAGGGACTTGCAAATTAAGTGCTGAGTTTTGTGTCTGCGATCTGCACTGTGGTCGCTCAAGCAGGACTAAACGACAACATAACGATAACCCACTAACAAGAAAAATTAGACTCATACAAGAAAACAAACAAACAGAAATGCAAACATAACAGGGCAAACTATATTACCAGGTTTACCGCAGGAAGGAAAAAGAAATCAAAAGGAGATGGGAGAAAATATCAGTGGAGCAGCTCGACAACAGCTACTTCAAAAACCGTCTGATCCTCAACACAAAACACTGAGCTTTAAACTCAACCTCAACACCAACACAGCTGCCGATCAAATACGCAGCTCAATATTTTGATATCTTGTTTTAGCTAATCAAAAGAGCTAGTTAACCCTATGGTAAGCTAGTAGGCAAAATTGTTGGCATGCAAACTGAAAAGACAAAGAGAGAGACATTTTTAATTTGAACAATTAATCAAAACTAATTTAATATAATCCGCTAGTTAAATATACATTTATTGATTTTTCATGAAACTAAAAACCAAAAACAGTTTAAAGGAGAACTTGGTAACTTTTTTAACTTAATAAAACTGTCTAGAAATCATTTGGATGGTTCAACAACCTGTTCTGGTGATATTGGTGACTTTCCCCGCTCCCCCCAGCGTTCCCAGGCGGAAAACCAACCTTGCAACTTGCAACACTACCGTCCCGGCAAGTTAGAAATTGGAAGTCTCGTGAGAAGCGAGAACTAGAACGAGAACGAGCGCGAAACACAAATTGCTTTACGGCAATTCGACATAAACACACACGCATGTATGATGTATCACCAGATTACCCACCTCGGTAGACATAGCTCCACACGATACAGTTGGCTTACTCCGATCAAAACAAACGCACATGAGCAGCGGTAGAGAGGGGGAGGAGGCCGCCGCAAGTGAGTTTTTTACGACCGTGTTGTGAAATATACGCCCCCCCACAGCTGTAGGGGGAGCTCGTGGGGAAAACATGCGACAACAAAAGGAAAAATCAGCGAAGAAGTGACTAGAGTTCGCTAGAGTTGCCGAGTTCTCCTTTAAGTATTCGTAGGCTGATCTTGTGTATTAAATGTGTCACCATATAAATCATTCTGTCAAAAATAAAGTTGGTTTAACATCCACAGAGCAGAGATGAATCAATCAAAACCGAATCAAGCCTGATGCGATTGAATTATTTGCGTGAATCAGTTGGGATTAGGTGTCGCTGGCTCAACAGCTGTCAGAAGAAACAACCTAAAACTTCAACCGATTCTCAGGTTACCAGTCTATTACCCAAATCAGTGGACCGTAAGACACAGCACTGGTGAAGACTCCAGTGTTGAGAGCAATTATCAGAGCCGCTGTTCCACGCCTTTGGGTCTTCAAATGAAACCCAGGAGAGCGTAACCACGAAAAACGGTTTTCAAAGTGAGATATATGCAGCACACAAAGGTTTAACGTATTCCTCTTGTAAGCCTTATTCACATGGGTCTCGTTTATTGGGCCTCAGTGATATTTGCAGACACAGAACACCATCAGTCACATTAAAGTTGAATTCATAGTAGTGTACTGTTTCAGTAAAATAATCATCTAGAAGATTACTGCTTTTTAGGTCCAAAAAACAAACAAACTCCCATATAACCTTTTAGGAACAGACATCAGGCAACTAAAATGGTGTCTCAGATTTTTGGAAGGTAACATAGGAAGAATTACGAAACATGGGACACACATCTTTAAATACTGTAACAACAGTAGCAACAGGCATTAGAAACAGGCAATCAACAAGTGAACAGCTGATGTGATATGATATGAATCATGAATATGATATTTTATATTCCTGAAATATAAAGCTGCTTTACAGAGAATATTGGCTTAAAAACCCCAGTAAACAAGATAAGGCAGCAGTGGGCGAGGACGAACTCCCAAGAAAGATGCCTAGATAAAATAAATAAATAAATAGTAAAATTGTTGTATTTGTGCTAATTTTTAAATATAGCCTATTACTTTTTTATTGTATTTTTTATCAAATTCTTAATATTAAAAATCCTAAGAATGAAACCATACATGGTTAAATTCAACAAATGACACTTTATTACTACTTTCTTTTCTGTTCATATTTTTCACAAACCCACAACAACCTCTTTCCTAGCTTGACCCGTTCTAAACTAAATTTGCTTTTCCTGAAGGAAACACATTTTCTCAAGAAGCATAAAATGAGCAGTGTTAATGTTTTTGGTTAAATGACAGCAGGAAAGAAAGAAAGATTGACAGTAATATGCAATACAGATGGAAAAACAGACCCATCACAGTTGGTAGGCAAAGAACATAATGACATGTTTGTTTGAATGCCAAATATTTTATCAATATCTGTATCTGAACCAGCTGTAACCTGGTTGCCCGTCACTCGCCTCGCCCACACCGGACTCATTGGAACAAAATCTTGCACCTTGTTTACAAAAACCAAGACCATATGGCATAACTAAGGCTGAAATTATCTATAAAACAAAGCCCTGCGGTAATCGGTAGTGCTGAATTAATGGCAGTAACTCCTAAAAGCGCTGTAATAAGGGCCGGAAGTTTCCTGGTCAATATGAAAACTTACCTTCACACAAAAAGAACCGAGACTCTCCAACACTGTCTCGCTCTGTGCAGGTGTAATATCGACCTGCAGAGAAACTGAAGAGAGAGAAAAGTATTAGGATTAAAAGAACACATCAAACAAACCTGCTACAATAGAGCTAAAGTTAGCCCCCCCCCCCGCCCCAAGAAAAAAGGCAGACCAGTAACTTATAAAATTGTTCATACAACTCATAACTGAGAAACTTCTCAAACTGTATTTCTCCACATGGCATGCATAATTCAGCAGTCTCTGAGAGCACTTTTCATTAATTCCACACAAGCAGCTGATCTCTTCATTTTTACAGCCGCGCAAGTAACTATGGAAACCCTTCTGACATAGGCTCTTCAGATAAACAACGACGCGTCATTTTGATCCGACTAAACGAGAGGCGACAACAGACAGTGAAGCTAACAAGCTCATTGTCAACTCGGCCATTTCACCTCCTTAAGAGTTTTGCAGGTTCATTTATTGCCTTATTGCCGCTGCATCTGACAGTGGCATCAGCGCATTCAGCACTATGTCACAAATGCATCCCATTACGCAGAGATTTATTTGGGAGAAACTCTCAATCCCCACTTAAACCCCATTCTTAGCTATGCCTAAAAGCCTGTTTGGTTTTAAAAACAATACATCTGTCTATTTTGTCCCCAGAAACTCTAGGAATGGAAAGAGTAAAACAGATCGATATGTTTCAATTGAAGAAACGTAAAACCCAGAGCTTAGGCGTTAACTTCAGTGAGACCGTTACTCATTTCTCATTCATATGTCGGAACATGGGGGATGTTTGGGAAATGAGTAAAGACAAAGAGAGCCGACTGAAGACAAAATTGATCCGCTCACAGATGGTGGCCTTTAGTCTTCGAGGTAATTTGATAAATGGACAAAGCCGGACGAGGGTAAACCTCAATTAAATCAGCATATTCAATCAATACAATTGGATGTTTGTTGTTCTTAGACAAGGGCCATTTATTTCATGTGTCTTCACACATTTGTAGTCTTTATTTAGATAAAAGAAAAACTTTAATCTGTGAACTTGGCAAAGCAGTCAACTTTGGGAATGACACAAAAAGCTGAAGTTCTGCTGAGGACAGGATTTTAAATTAATTAGCCTCTCATTAGCAGGGCATGCTGGGAGATGCATGGTGACACTGGAGTCGTCTGTGTAAGGGCCACAGACCTCTAATCTCTGAAGTCTTGAATTCGCTTTAAAGAATTACAAGAGCAATGCTGCCTACAGTGAACAGTTTTGTTCTACTAAAGACAGATTTGACTTATGTGTGTATGCTGTGTGAAAGCTATTACAAACAAATTACCAAAAAATTATGAGAACTAATTATCTGTATGGCGTATTAATCTGTATGGCGTACTAATTATCAGTTTTACCCATGGTATTAAACATGGTATCAAATATCCATGTTTCTAACGCCCACATTCACGTGTCAGCAAAGCCTATTTGGTGAACAGAAATTTGCGTTATCCAGTTAAAAGTCGAAGCAGATGAACACAAGCCTCCAGGGGTGGAGTTTAAAGGGGTCCTATTATACTTTTCCACCTTTAGTTAATGTGTAATGTTGCTGTTGGAGCATAAAAAACAAATATCTGTAAGGTTACAAATCTCAAAGTCCAGCCCAAAGGGAGATATTTCATTTAACAGAATCCACTTTCCAAGAACTACAACCAACGACACGTTTGGACTACAACGCGATTTCCAGATCTTATGAAGTCACAATGTTCCTCATTTAAATAATCCCCGCCCATGGAACACGTAAAAAGGGGACGGGACGAGACCTGGCTGAGCTGCATTAGAGAATACAGTGCTGTTGCTATGTCAAAGAATACATTTCCAAAACTCATTTGTCTGACCTTCCTAAGGCTGACAAACGTAGAGTGGTAAAAACTGATTTTAAACACTGTTCCTGAACAGTAGAACCCCAACTTTTATCTGTGCCCTGCACATTTTATGGAGAACAGCTTGTTTCTGTTTCTTTTGTCAGCTCTTGCTTTTATAAGACAGTTCACCCCTCCTTAGGAAAATTAAACATGTTTTTGAGATCGATTACGGTTTGTATTACAGTACCTTAGTTTTACCTTCTTTTTAAGATTAAATGGTGGACATCGTATCTATAATGTACAAGTAAATTACCCAAAAAAATATACCACTCTGAAACATCCTGTGAAATCCGGGCATGTAAAGTCTGTGCATGAAATCCATTCTGCATGATCCTCTCGTTTGTTAACACTGTCAGGGTCTGAATCGGGCTCGAATTGGTTTGAAATTTATGCCATCTGTAATATTTACACTAGACAAGAACTTGCAGTTATGGGGGGGGGGACAAAATTTGTATTTTGTTCAAAATACAAATTTTGTATTTTGGAAGGAGGGGCTATATCAAAATTGGCGTGTATGAACTTCGTAAAAGGGCATAATAGGACCTCTTTAAAGGGTAACTAAACCCCTGGTCAGAGCCTGACTCCACCCACTGGCAATATTTGAAAAATGCTGGAAAAGTAGGCAGAGCCCAGTGGAGAGGGGGCGTGCATCTGTGACGTATCTCTCTGCAGGCAAGGGCGTGGTTAGCTGGTACCCTCTGACATCACCGGGCACCACAACTTCCAATAGTAAAATTCAACTGCAGTAGCCACTGTTCAACCTGAAGAGGGCAGCACTCAGACGTTTTTACACCATATTTTGTAAAATTAAAACACTTTAAACACAAATGTAAAAAAAATTACTTGAATCAATGAACAGAACTAATAAAGCCCCATTCTTACAGATCATTAACTAAAAAAAGTTGGTTTAGGGTTTAGTTACCCTTTAAGCAGACTAAATGATTAGAGAAATCCTGCATACTTCACCACAGAGAGGTCTGTCATTTTTACAAGAAAGTCCAGTTATGGCATTTTGATTAAACATGACATGCTATTCTGAAAATGTAACGCTGCACAGATGAATTGGTCAAAAGAAGTTCAATAACATGCATTGGAAAATAGAGTGAATTTTCATTTCATGTCGACTTTCAAACTCGGCTGGGCTTCAAGGAACCACTTGAAAACCACTTGAGTTGGTGGAACAGAATATTTAACTGGTATGAAAGCAACCATTTTACTTTGTGAAAGTGAACAGCTATTGATGGCATATCATTTGCCTGTTATAGTATTATAATGCATTTTTCATTGCTGCTGACCTCCGCAGAAATTGGCTTACAAATCAATTGAACCAAGTTTGACAACAACCTTAGTGACAGCAAAACATTTTTAAATAAATTTGTACACAGACACTTCCACCTCACTTCTGGACTTTCTGTTTTATGTTTAAAGGATTAATTCACTCAAAATTCTGTCTTCATTTACTCACCCTCACATCATTCCATATGAACACATAAATGAGTATGGCAAAAAAACAAAGTCAATAGCCTATAATAAAAGTGAATGAAGCCTGTGATGGTCAAGCACCATAAAAGTGGTCCGTATGAAGTGTGAACTAAAGTCGCCTTTATGGGAGAAACAGACTGAAATTTGCTGAAAATCTTGACATTTAATTTTGCTCAGATCTTTAACAAACAGTTCACAAAATCGGTCTAAATGATTTGTTCATGAATCAGTCTGTTTCAATTCTTGAGTTCAGTTCATTGATTCAAACCCGTTACAGTGATCAACAGCTCACTGGAAGAAAAGAAACTCCGTGATAGATTTCAATAGATTAGTGTGATGAACAGTGAACAGGTTTATGGTAGTTTTATGACACTTTTATGGTGCTTTTGCATCAAGCTTGAGAGTTCCAGTGTCCATTCATTGTAAAAAGTAACCAGTACACTTTAGAAAAAACACATCTTCTTTCGTGTCACACAGATGGAAGAAACACACAGGTTGAAATGACATGAGTGCGAGTAAATGACCGTCTATATCTGAGAAATCAATGGATGTGTGAATAGTGTTTCATGCACTACTTTTCAGTGAGTCGTGAGTATGTGTTGTGATGAGGGAGCTCTGTGTGTGTGTGTGTGGTGTGTGTGTGTGTGTATTCGTGACTGCAGCTGGATGTGTCTCTGTCCTCACAGTCCCACCCTCCCAGACACACATCATCTCACCTCATCAGTTTATCACATCCAAAATGACGCAATGCAAAACATTTTTGAACATTGTTGACAGGATTCTTTTTTATATGCCATGTTTTCTATGCAAATATTTGAATGAATCATCTTAAATTTTAGCATTTGGCTTCCCATATTATTTGAAATCATCTTTCATATATTCCTCTGGGAAATCAAATGGCCCTGCGGAACTGTCAGACTGAATCTTAAAGTAAGAGATAAAGAGATTCACAGGCATTTCTTCCTCAGCATCACTGCGGGAGACTGGGAATACCTGAGTTTGTGCTATTTTCTACAAAACAACTGAACTGCATGTGTAACCAGCTGGGTTAGTGCTAGACTTAGATTTCAAATGCACTGCCTGCAGTCTGACGGTGGCATCATGGGTTACCATCCCTCAAGGAAGAGTTTATTCATCACAAAAGGGAAAACACCAGGAGAAAAGTGGTGGTGGGGGGGACCACATCTGAGTGAAACCAACAGATTATTAGCACTGAAATCAGAAGCACAAGAGACTAAATTAAATTCTGACTCTGACCCATTATGCAGAGATGCTGCATTCACACTGAAAGCTTTTACTGGAATTAAAGGTGCAGTAACCATTTTCTGAGAAACGCTACTGAAAGTGAATCGGACCGAGCACCACAACAAGCTTGTAGACGATCACCAGTAGGGGGAGCAGTGGCAGAAACAAACTGAACTTTTTAATGCAGAACTGAATGTAGGCTAATTGTTAAATAACCATTTAACAGTGATAATGATGTATCATTACTGCTTAGCTAAAAATGGAGAATTCAGCATTTAAAGCATGCCATAAGGTAGGGTTGGGCAATAGCCAATGGGCAAAAAAATCTGAATTTTTGGGCTAAATACATTTTTTTTCCTATTTGAATTAAAATAAAATCTGTATTTAATTAAAAAAAATATTATTATTTATATGATCAATATTGTCCTTGGCTATGAAAACAAACAGAGTGAATGTAACCTTACAGTCTATCCAAAAAAGGGGTCAAATCATATCATATTCTAACATTGCAACATTACATTCTAAAACAAAATTCACTAAACTTAAAATGAAAATAAATAAAAACAAAACTGATATCATAAAAATACACTTATAGGTTTGAAATTCTACAGCACATTTAATGTTCACCAACAACAACAAATATTCAACAACAAATATTTTAGCAAAATATGTTTAGAATTTAGTGTTAATGTATATTTTAGTCAGAATAATTGCGCTCCTATTCTATTGCGCTCCGTCTGTTCGGTGCGCCGCTTGTTCACGGAAATTTAGCCTGCAGAAGGCTCGTCCACTCCTGACAGCAGAATGGAAATACTTGCTTGACTTTCTAAGATTTACAGATGGAGAATATGTCCGTGAAGTAAATTATTGGATATCGCTTCAGCTTAAAGATTATTAATAGAGTTAAATTTGTTTCCACCAATCGCTGCACAGGTGAAGTTTACGTATGATGACGAAAGCACGTTAGTGCGAGCCCTCCCAGAACCCATAGAGAATGCATTGCAGTGCCTGCAGTTCGAAAAAAAAAATCTTTGAATGTAAGTCTATGGGAACACTCTGGGCGATTTTCGGCCATAGTGCCTATTTTTTGAAAGATGTCTTGCAATCACCAAGGCTGCATTTAAAAGTACAGTAAAAAATACAGTAACAACTAATTCAAAATAACTGTTTTCTATTGTAATTAAATAAATAAATTAATTGTAATATAATTCTTCACAATATTAGCCTACAGTTTTTACTGCATTTATTTTTTAAATGCAGCCTTGGTGATTGCAAGACATCTTTCAAAAAATAGGCTAAAAAAATCTTAGCAACACCCGACAGGTACACGATTAAATAATAAAGCGACCAAATGAAAGCTAAATTGGAAATGTCATTTGTAAAAAAATATGCTGAATCTGTTCTAAAAGTGATTTCACTTTGACCCATTTAAAAAGTAATGAAAATAAATGACGACACCATGATCAAAAATTTCCCAAGACAGGTTTTGTCATAACAAATTTTTAATAAGATAAGAATTTTAACACAATAGCCCAAAGTTGAACAAACTCCTAAGGCGACAAAGGAATGTAAATGTTAACCCTCTGGGATCTAAGAGGGTTTTGGGGCCCTGGAGAAGTTAAACATTAGCTATTTGAAACAGTGACTTGAATATTATCAAGATTATATCTAGCAGAGTGCAAAATCCAAATTCAAATCCACATTAAACAAAATATCTTCTGATTGGCTGAAATTGCATCATGTTATGCAGCAGTTTCAGTCTTGCTATTGCAAACACGCCTGAGTGATTAGGATACAATCAATGACTTCACTTGAGGTTTATTTTTAGTCAAGACAAAGTGGGGGGAAGATTTACAATCCAAGCCTCAGACATTAATTGAAAATGACATGTTTAAAAAAATAAAAAAAAACACTCTTTTGTAGCTTGATTAATTGTCTAATTCTGAAGCTTTGGTACTCTGTCTGAGCGCACTCCTCATCTCAGCCGAACACAAATTTACATTGTTAAAATGCAAATGTGTTAATCATTTTAACAAGTTGTCCGAGATCTCAGTTCTGATTTAACCTAGATTCACCACGAGTGGCTTCTGTTTTTCCATGCTTCAATGATAAATGCTCAAAAAAAAAACTCAAAAAAACCAGGCAGGAAGTGCTCTAAAATACATTCAGAAACCTTTTAATCTCAGCCTGCACAAAAGAGCCATGATAAAAGTGATAATGGGGAGAGAGGGGACTCAATTATGAGGCAATTTATTTGGTGCAGCAAATTCATCTGCTTTTATTCGCACTTCTACACTCTGTTTCAGCTTTCAAGGTGCATTTGTGTGCAAGTAAACAAGGATAATATAACCCGTTCCCCAACCAATAAGACATGTTTGCTGAACTGGATGCTCCTCAGATCTCGTACCTTTTTCCACGAGAGCAATTCTTAAAAAAAACAGCTCCCAACATTCTCTATGTGATGTGGCGCTGTTGCTTGGCAACATGACATCCCGTGTGTGTGCAGAGTATGTTAATGAGCGGAGTGGCAGGGGTGTCCGGCGATCCACCGGAGCAGAGCTGCGGGCTATGTAACATATGTAATGAGAACGCAGAGACGATGACATTTCCGTGCACAGTGCTGCGTCGAATTCTACAGTCTTGTATTATTTTCAAAGCTGTAGGGCCGTTGTTTTACATAGTGGCATTTTAAGACGCAGCCAGATTCTGAGCCCCATGGGTACCACGCTGTTGTTTACACCCCGCTGTTCCATTCACCTGAGCAGACTTATTTCTACAAAAGCCACAAACAACTAAAAGTCATCTGAAAAGGTTACAGAACGGTACATTTGTTCTGAATGAGGCCAACTCTGTGAAAGAACAGGGCTGTTGGAGAAAGAAACCAATCAGCTTGGCTCAATAAACGACTGGTCAATTGTTCAAATCCAGGGGTTTTCAGACTTTTCAGTGCCAAGGACCTTTAAATATGATGATCCCCTGTGAGGGTCTTCCTTTATTTTGAAAATATAAACACAGGTATTTATTTTCATGTATAAAAACTTGTTGATAGTGTGTGAGAAAAATTCTAAATGTAATAATTATAAAAGGCAACAAAAATAACAATACTAACGCAAATACTAAAATATAAACTATTATATTAATATATTACAAATAACATTAGTTTTGTGGAGGGAAAGAATATTTTCTAACTACAGTGTGCAGACTTACCTTTTAAAACAAGTATTTATAGGGGAAACTGCGAAAACACGAGTAAAACAAACGATTATCATTTTAAACTAAAGGTTGTACTCAATATAGTGTTCCTTACAACTTACCAAAGAATTCCCGGTGATCACATATATCAATGCATATATATATCGTCCAGCCCTAAAACTTATTTAAACTTGAATTAAACTTATTTAAAAACATCCAATTATGCAGAATATAAGATGGTAAATTTATAATTGATAAATTGTTATAATACGATAAAAAAATACAATATAAAGAGTATAATTTTACACTAAAATTCAACATTGACAAAATGGTAACTGCAAATCCACGTTTTGCTGCCTGGAGTCTAGTTGTTTCTATGAATTGCAGCGGTCCATTTTCTTCTCTTTTCTGTAGCTTTCAGCAGTCTGTAAAAATATACCTCAGGTTTCTTGTCAAATCTATTTGTACTGTCAATCTCAAAGCTCTTTCCCGTTTAAGATGTGTTTTGAGTGTTTTTCACGGCATTCACGCTAAAATCCTCTCACTTTTTTTTTTTTTTTTTATATTTTTTAAATATTTTAATTTTTTTTAAACTACATGTTTTATAATGTTTTACATTGCTTTAACTCATCAAAATAAGGTAAGCAACTTGTTTATAAGTTATACAAGATTCAACACATTTTTAAAGTCAGTTTAAAGTAATTTAAGTTGAAATCACTTTTTTTTTTTTTTTTTTGTCTTAAATTATTATTATTATTTTTACACAGTAGTTGTCTTAAATTATTATTATTATTATTTTTACACAGTAAAGCCTTAAAGGAGCCACCCCTTAAAAACAGATCATTTCAGACAGACTCAGAATGAAGGTTGAAAATAATTGTTTTGTTTTTTTGTACAAAAAGCTTTATTAACATTTTAAGTGAACCTCAAAGAACATTAAAATATGAATTAAAAAATAATAATTTTTAAATAAAATAAAAAATCCATGTCATGACTCCTTTAATATAATGAATGCTAACTAATATTTGCAGTGGTGCATATTGATCCCCTCCTGATGGATAAAGTACTTTCCTCATTTCCCTTTTTCCTCATTGAAAATAACGTTTTTGCCTGAAAATACATACATTAAAAAGTAAAATGGGTTACGAATGTCATTTCATTTTACCTATACAGTCTATGAGATGTTGTGATAACTTCAATTGAATTCGTTTTCAGAAGGATTATTACCAAAGTGCATCATTTTGACAAACTCCTCAAGTTACCTCACTTAACTAGATGCTCTGTCATTTTGCGACTCTAGCTGGGTAAAACATCAAGTAGCACAGTGTTTTCATTCCACATAATTAAGCTGATTTCAGTCACACCATTGCTCGGTTTAAGTGCTGACGTGACAAGTTAATACTGTACAACAAGCTTTACAGTTTCTGTAACAGTTTGAATTGTCGAGCTGCTGTTGCTGCTATTTTTGTAGGAGCTACTGTATGTGTAGTAAGACACCTGTCACACTGCACTGGCTCATGGGCCAGCTTAAGCAGATTACCGCTGTGTATTTACAGTCGGCACTGCACCCAGAGAGATGCCACTGTGTGGAGAATATGATGAGCTACTTATCCGCAGCCCTGGGGTGGGAGAAACCCTTTCCCAAACGAGGGCGCCATCGGCAATCTGCTGAGCTACGGGTATTTCAAGCTCGGACTTGTTTTTTTTTTAATGAGATAAAAATGATACACAAGCCTCACACACCGGCTGTGTGAAACAGCATGCGATAAATCCAGTGACGTTACATAATACGGTCAGTCGCTTGCATATGGGGGACAATCTGGGGTAAACCTTCAGGCTGCGAGTGTTTGGTAAGTCAGGCTTGCATTTGCTTGCTGATCATGCCACAACCACAGTGATCGTCCCTGCTACCCGTTGCTATGGAAACCACGCCCCCCCCAAACCCCATCCCTCTCTGCTCGTAAAATCCATGTGAATAGGATGCAATAGACCACCACTGGAAAAGTCCACCATGGGCAGAGCCTGAGCAGGGTCTAAGGAGGACAACATACTTAGCCAAAAGCTAGTGGTCCTTATGACCGATATTTTGGATACTTTAAGGATTTAATTGATTATTAATAACTATTATAAATGACTACATACAAATAAAATATTATAACAACATTTTTTATTAAAGAAATGCCTAGTGGAAATCCAGTGAGAGTATTATCTTTTTGTGCTTTATGCTAAATATAACCCTACCCACATCTTGACATTATATAATAAAGTGCCTGTGAAGTACAGCGTGTACTGTTTACAATGCAAAAAGCAGACAAAAATGCTGACATTTTGAAATAATCACCCTTTTAATGTCTTTTAATATATGAGAAACAGTTTGTCTTTTCCATTAAACTATAATATACTTAAACATAACAGAAATTCACATCATTTGTTTAAGTGGCAAAACACATTTGCATACTAGCTGAAATACCATGATTTTACTTCACCCGTTGCTATATGGTTGCTATGGTGGCTGTTCACTGGTCCAAGTCACAAAATCCTACACCCAAGTCTCCACGATATTCTGGTCTCTAGATCCCTCCTTCAAATGTAAGTCTATCCTTTCTACCCTTCTCCAGTCATATATTGTTAGTCCGATTTCTTAGAAAAGTAATTGTGTACAGCTTTCCTTAAAGGTGCAGTAAGCGATTTCTTGAGAAACGCTGTTAAAAGTTATAATCAACACCTAGATGTAGGTTTTGTGTGGGAATTATGTAAATGTCTTATTTAAAATCTTGACATCTGGCAACCATCGATCAAAACTTTGTAGAGGTTTGTTAAAAAACTGTGAAATATTTTGTCTCCTCTGTTTCCCCCCGACAAAAACAGAGAGATTATGGTAAAGATATGTTTTAACTACTGTTATGGCAATTCATTTTACTTCATGTAATGTATGTGCTTGCATGACAACAGACAATAGTTTAGTGGAAAATTACTGTGTACTGTGTGTAACTCCAAATTATCAGCTCATATGAGCTGAAGATGTCTTTGCAACAAAAGGTGTTACGTCTACTCAATATCCTGCTATTTCTTAGAAACAGTAGGCCTACCTCTGTCTTGACTTTTGAGCCTAGAAAATAAGAGATGTTTTATCTCCTTATATGGTATAGATCTTCAATTAATTCAGATAACAGGAAACCAACAGGGTGAGGGGTGAATGATGTATATAAGGCATCCCCGCACTTTGCATAAGAACTCTGTCTGTATGTGTGAATGACTATTCTTGCAAGAACAAAATACTTAAAGGCCTTCCTGAGTGATTGATTCATTACAGTCTCACTAATAAGCAAGTAATTTTCCACAACATTACATTTTAGTCTTGCATTTTTACGATAATGATATTTCATGTTGATATGGTCAAAGTTACCCTTTAATGATGTTGGTGTAGTTTTGTCATCATTTCGTCTAAGACATGGAAAAAAGGTCACTGACAAACATTTCTTGTCATAGATTTCGTTAATGAACATAATATAGCGTGAGCCATCTGATGCGCTAGCTGTTGGTGGTTGCCTGCTGTTTTGCATATAGGCTGTTTGTTATTTTGGGGACGGAGCAATGAAGGAAGGGGTGTGTTTGTTTGGGTGTCGATTTCAAATATCAATACTGTTTCTCAGAAATAGCTAACTACACCTTTAACAAGACACAAATTTAAGTATAATTCATGCGCTTAATTACCTGGGGCAAGTAAATGCTTAAGTTTGGGGTTGAGGGATCAACATTTTTAAAATGTAAACACTTCCGTCTGAAATCATACCAGTAGGTTTTCTGTAAAGTTGTACAGACTTAAGTTACAACATGTATTCAATACTTCAAATAATAGAGAACAGATTGTCACTAAATGATTGAAACAGATTGAAATTAATACTTTTATTCAGCGAGGACATTGAATGAAGACATTTATTACAAAAGATTTCTATTTCAAATAAATGCTTTTGAACTTACTATTCATCAAAGAATCCTAAAAGAATTACCATGGTTTCCACCAATATATTATAAATAAAAAAATAAAAAAAAAATAAAAAAAATCAGCAGGTACGATTTCAGTCAGACTAAAGTTTTATATTTGCTTCTGGGATATAATTGAAAACCCTTTATTTGAAATATAATTATTGTTTTAGTCACCAGGTAGAAAATATATACAATCAATAATTAGTCGCAATTATAATTGAGGACAAGTTGGTCCAAATAAACTGGGTACTGACTCCAGAGCAAGCGTTTCGCGAATCTCACGCTGAACTCACATTAAATTTGAGAAGCAGTCGTCAGTAAAATGACGCGTTTGAGGGCGGGTCAAGTTTTCGTGGGCGGACAACATTCATGTAGCAAATTATTATTCCATTATGCAAATGTATTTTCTAGTGATGTAGAACTGTAACGCAGTGGGATTCGAATTCGAACAGACGACTCATTTAGGCGGTTCAGAGTGTATTCTTTCTTTTGGGAGACAATAACTTTATTTATTGTGCACTTTTGACTTTTACAACTTCGTAGAATGTTTACATTCATAAACAGCTGTATTACACACTGCATGAAAGGGAATATTCGGAAAAAAACATAATAGGACCACTTTAATGGTAGTGTTCATCACAATGTGGAAGAAAAGAGCTGTCACTACGGTTTCATCATAATTTTTAAAAGCCTGATTTTAGTCAGACAAAAAAAAAACTAAAACTTTTTTTTAAGTTGGTCTAACAGACTTAGACATGCAACATGTATTTAATCCTTCAAATATTCAATTAAAGATTGTGTCATATATACTTGTGATAAAGACTGTATTTTGCAAAAACCTGACTATAACTGTGCATGTAAACGTATCGAGTACTGATTGCCTTAGCAAGCATCTCTAATTAATTTATCTTAGCGTTGGCAATTATAAAACATAAATCACAGCCATTATCAAAGGCTTAATGTGTCTAATCACAACACCGCACTTCAAACGCATGCAAAAATTGCTTTCCCCAGCCTGTTGAAAATGATCAGTGAGTCAGAGCGCAGAGGCAGCGCAGATCTGAGAGTTACTCGAGGCAGATGAGATCTGACCATATTCAGGCAATTTGCGCTGAGTGCCCATCAACATCTGCGCATAACTTTACAGAAGCTCTCCAATGCAGCGGAGGCCAGAGGATAATTCCCTCTCCCTGCCCGTAATGAGACTTTATTTAAGTGGCAGACTAAAGAGAGTAGGGAAGGCAGTATTCGTAGGCACTTTAAAAAGGCTGGATAACAGCATCAGGCCCCTCCTCCAGCCTCTTCAATCGCAGCTGCTGCCTGTGAAGGCAGGACTGTTTGTGCTAAATTCAAGGCTCTCATGTTGCATTCGGTAACAAGAGGAAAACATCAGCCATTGAAAGACTAGGCTTAGGCTCAATAATTTGATAAGGCCTCTGGCGCACGAGGCTATTATGATATCAAGCATTCATGACTGTAAATGATGAGGGGGTTCATGACCGGACCCCCAGAACGGGGGAGTGGACAGAACCTTGTGCTTTCTCCATAATCCTCAGTTGATCATATAACTATTTACCTGTTGCAATTCCTAGTTGATAAACAGTATGATGTTGTTTGCAGCATTTCAGCAAACATTTTATAACAAATATGTTAAATTATTTACTATAAAATATGATTTAGTAAATTTGTGAAAATGAGTAATTAATCCACACAGAAAAACTAATAAAAAATAATAATACCTTTCTAGAACACATACATTTTGTCTTAGTATTTGCTTTCCTGGACACTGGAGTCTGTTTTTTTTGCATTTGTTTTGTTGAAATCAAATCATAGTTTGCACTCAAAACACTGTGCTTTGCATAAATCATTTCATGTTTTTTTGTTGTTGTTGTTTTGAGCTGCTTAAAAACTCAGATGCACAACCCATGCCTTCTTCAGTGTGTAAAATGTAGATCCCTTTCCGTAGTGAGCTGCCAATACAGCAATTTAAGACATCATATCCAAAGTGAAGGCTGTTCCAAATAGATAAGATGCAAGATGCAATCCCAGAGTGCACTGCAGCAAGCTCAGTGGGAAAAAAAACAACAAATTATCATCCAAGGCGGAAAATGTCAAACTAAAAATATACTAACATTCAAATCAATACTAAAAAGTACACATAAAATAGTTCAATCTAGCTAAAATGGATTTAAATTGTACCTCGTGCGTGTGTGCGCGCGCGTGTGTGTGTGCGTATCAACTGAGTATCTTGTGCACTTTACACCAGACAGAGTTTCTGCCTATATAATGTAAAGCGTTTCAAATCAGTCACTTATGAATTTCCATCTAAAGTCCCCATGAAATCAAAATTTAAAGTCTCCCTGCTGTGAAAATCAATGTCTTTTAAATGTTGTTATATGTCTATGTGGTGTTTTTAAAATGCTTTGATACAAACCATGTGCAAATTCATAAGTCAACACCATTGCTGAGTATTTTCTCCTTAAAACTGCAGTGAACCAAAGTTTTAATTTATTGGTGTTTCTGACGTCACAAATTACCTTGTAATTAATCACGTCAACGTGTGATGATCAACAAGTGGATCTCTGAGCTGGTGTAAGTGACTGGAGGTGGGGCTAATTTGCATATTCATAGAACCACATATGCTAAATGAGGCAAGGGTGTAGAGTTACACTCAAGCTATTTTAAGGCATGACAATTTTTGAAAAAAAAAATTTTCAAGGAAAGAACGCTAAAATATGTAATTTTGGTGATTAAAGATAAGTTTTAAGGGATAAAATTATTGACTACAGGGGGACTTTATGTTTTTTGGCTTTTAGTTTGAATATGTTAGCCTAAAGGTTATCTATAAGCTAGTGTGCTCAAACAAATTACAAAAAAAGGGTGTGTCCCACCCCCTACAGCTGAGGCTAAAATCAGTCACTTGTTCACACAATTACTATTTTTTATGTGGTGAATGGCACATAGTACAGGGGATAGGGAATGATTCAGACAAGGTAGCTTTCCAGTGGGGCGAATGAAATCTGGTTTCATGTTAGTCTCAAGAGAACTGCCGCACGTGGACACAGTCTGCTCCGGTCCAGAGACACGACAGCACAGAGCAGATCATATGCGGGAGTCGTTGCAGACCACAAAACGCTTCGGATAGGGATGCACCGAAATGAAAATTTTGGCCGAAACCGAAAATTCTGGATGTACTTGGCCGAAAACCGAAACCAAAAATGGCTTTAAACTTATTTCTTTCTTATTTTACATACATTTTTTGTATAATTATATTATTGTTAGACTTATTAAATTCAATCATTTTACTGAATAAGCAATTTAAAAAACAAAAGCAAACAATGAGAGAGCTGTTATATAAACAAACAAACAAAAATTTAAATGGGGAGGAGCTGCTCGATATAGGGGTGCACCGAAATTCGGCTGCCGAAAATCATCAGCCGAAAATGGTTTTTGTCCGAAAGAGAAAAAAGGCCGAAAATATTCCGCCCCGCCCCTCCATGTTCAGCGATTTGGTTTCACTCTGGCTCAGCATGTTTTGTGACTTTGCGAGCCGCTCCGCTTCCGAAGATGTACAACTTCGAAGCGTGTTGCGCTGTGTATGTGCGCTGTGCTCTCCGTTCCGTGTTCGGAGCGCGTTTTGCTCAATGTTCCGCTGCAACCTCCGTGTGTGTGTGTGTGTGTTTGCACGATCTGCTTAGTCGCTCACGGCCCAAACGCATTTACCGTTCACTCTCACCGGAAAGGCAAAGTCCGCTAAAAAAAACGTGCCGACATGAAATGTCTCTGGACTTGTTTCTGTTTGCAATAGCCCTACTGTGCTGTAACATGGTGTGTATAGTCGTGTTGGGCAACGCTGGTAGAAATGACGCTTTCCTCTTGTTCACAGATCCTCTCCCTGCTACTTTATTTTGATAATAGGTGAAGTCTGTTAAATCAGATTCTGCTGCATAGAACTGAAAGAAGAATAATATATTGATATTAATATATTGATATTTAATATAGGCCTATTTTCTGTCCAAGTTACTTGAAATAAAAGTTTGGTTATTTTTAATTATTGGCTTTTTTTTTTATTATTCAGATTCATTAATTTATTGAATTTACTTAAAAAGTTCAAGAATAATAATACAATTATACCAAAAAAAAAATGTAAATAAGAAATTAATAAAAAAAAATTAAGTCATTTTTGGTTTCAGTTTTTGGCTAAGTGCATCCAGAATTTTCGATTTCGGTGCATCCCTAGCTCGATATGTCCTTCCCTGTCTTCCTGTTTCAGTCAACATTACGTCAACACATTAAATAATGCTGTGCATTCAAGTCACTTCAGTGGGCCTTTAAGTTAGGATGCTGTCTTAGAAGACAGCTGCATATAGGTTTTCTACAGCGAAGCAGCTCATTAGGTTTGGAACAGAGCTCATTTCACACATTTTTATCACCTGCAGTAATCAGGACGTAATTGAGCCATCAACTGCAACTGCTGATGAGATATCACCGTAGCATTTTTCATTCAGAACACAAAGAATTTCAGGGAAATAGACCTTTATGTGTTTATGTACGATCTTAAAATGTATAGGCTATATAAAACTCCTTTCTATCTTGAAAAGACGGTGCTCCTTTATAACAGCTGCAGCACAATAGAAGATAAATGTACTGTCGCCACTGTGAAATAAAGATGTAGTACCAAACCAACAGCTAATGCTTGTTATAATCTTTGAGGTTTATGAGCACAAACAGTCATGTGAGTAAGTTAATTACGACAAAGACAATATGGAGAGACAAAGAAAAATACAAATGGTCATGTAGAATACAAATCATCTTTTAGCAACTGCTCTCTTCAGTAATTTTCTCCATTAATATAATGCAGCAACTGTGGCGATAAAGATATATTAAACTGCACAACAAATAAACACTTCAGAGCCCCTCCCCCTCATGCTAACAGCCGGTCGCCCACTGAGAGAAATGTGTGGAGCTCTGGCCATACTTGTTTCTGAAGAAAACACTGCGAGTTTGAAAGCCCAGCACACACCTGCATTTCATCTTTTGCTCACAACCCACTTTGTTGGCTCTAAATGGCACAGCCAGACACCTACGACTCGCCTATAACCACCCTGACGAAATAACACTTTTACACAGTGCTGGTAAACAGTAAATATGACAATGAATGTTACTTCAGCTGATTTAAAGTGATTACTCGCACAGAAATGAAAAACATGCCATCATTCTCTCCCCTTTATGTCCTCAAACTTTTATGACCATCTTCTGTGGAGCACAAAACAAGACAATCTGAAAAATGTCTCAGTGTTATTTTCCCACGACAAAGAAACTCAGTGGGTCCAATGTCGTTTCGACGCCATTAACTTTCATTGTTCAGACAAAAAGAAGAAAGAAAGTGTATTTTCACCACAAAAAAATCTTGAAATTCACCTTAACTCATGCTTTGGATAGTTCAAGGTAAATATAATGGATTTTAAAGTTGGTTTGAAATGGATAATCCATTTTTAAATCACTTATTGACCGATTCATTCATGGAAGTGTTGTTAAATTCTTTCGAGCCCGTTATTTTTAAATCAAAATGTCATAACTCGGTCTTCCAGAGTTCTCTCTGGTGATGTCAATCATTTAGTCTGCATAAACTCCACTCCTTTTGATATTGACCTCAAGCTTGCATTCAGATCTGCCTCCGTCCAATCAGCAACCGGTGGATAGAACCAAGTCTCCACTCAAATGTATGTCACAATATTAAAGAAACTATCTGTCACCACTTTCATAACTTTAAGACACATATAATAGACAAAAATATAAAGATTCTTATGAGTATGATTTATTCATTAAATCAGTTCACTTACTATAATTGTCTGAAATATTCATTCATAAATGGACTGATCCAATTCTTGAGTTCAATAATCCTATTGCAGCAGTTAATAAAAGTCCACTTGAGAGAAAGATAATCAGTGAAAAATATTTGCTTCATTCTTCACATAAACTATATGAGTTCAGAAGACTTGGAATAAAGTGCATGAGTTGTGAGGACTACATTCAATCATTTCATGGCGCTGCCAGAAGCAGCTATACAATCTGTGATTTTTTTCCCCATGTTTTAGGGCTGAGACTAGTTGGAGACTGCTTCGCTGAACAAAAATGTGTCTCAAATCACATATAATACTCAGAGTTAGGTTTTTCAGACTGTCATTGTACCTGCACAGTGTACACGAAGGGTGAGCCTCGTCAAGCTTGGACATGACCAGTAAGGGGATCAGCTAGTGGTAAATAACTGATCCAAATCCGAAGAGACACTAGATTGACTGTGAGAGGATTCCTTTAAAGCGAGTTGTGAGTGGGCAGACACTGCATGTGGATACTGTGAGAGCCTCTTAAGCAGAAAATCACATTTGGGCCAATTTGTTTTACAAGGTCTGATGGTATGGCAAATAACCCAGGGCATTTTCTCAAACACATGGGTAACCTTGGATACAGATTAGGACTGACAATATGTCAAATATTCACAATGGACTCAATACTTTTTAAAACACATTGTGAATATTGTAGTGATTTAGTTTTCGGTTTTACCCCCGCTCCTTTAATGTTTTTGATTCTTTTGCACAAATCAGTTCTTTTTTGTATTTAAATGACTTTTTAACAGTGAATGTAAAACATTAATTTGGGTCGCAGCTCAAACATATTAAAGTATTTGTGAGGCATTAAACATGCTTATAAATGTGCCTATGTGTATTCTCCTTCTTTTGTACTTATTAACAACAAAAAAAAGATTTTATACATTTCTTATTCTTATTAATTTATTATATTTTGATTACTTCTAGCTAGGGGTGACCCCGAATAGTCGAAGATTCGATGCTTCGATAGGAGGAGCCTGATTCGACTACCGATCTCACGGTCGAATCTTCGCAGAGGTGTTATGAAACGAGGATCATGCCACTTTGGCTATATGAGGGCGCTCAATGTCTGATTTCACATAGAACTAGCTTTTATGTCAATACGTTAATATTCAGCCTATTATGATAATGCTGTAGGCCTATATAAAAATGTGCAAAGAAAGAAGCTTTTGATAAATATTTTTTAACGTGCGTGAATAAATCCAAACACCCCGTGACAGATTTAAGTTTCACTTTCAATCCGTGACCGACAGAGGAGCGTCTTCGCGGCAAGGATTTAAATCTTTAACAATGTCTGGGATAAGAAAATCTAAAGTGTGGATGTACACCATCAGAAAGGATATTCTCTAAGGCTGGATTTAGCATCAGGAAAACCATGATCGCACTTCTGCCGGCCAACGTTAACATATTTCACGCATAGACTGGGTTTCACGTTAGAATGTATTTTATCCGCGCGCACAATTTGAAAAGACTCCAACGGACAACAGAGTGAAAGACTTTCAGGATTTGTTCTCTCGATCAGGTACAAGTGATTTCAAAACTTTTCAGCCGGTTCTAATTTTATTTTTGGATGCTGTGAACATTTTTTGCTAAAAAGACTGCCTCTCCAGTTTAGATTTATTGTTGTTTCTGCAGTTAAAAAGACAAAGTTGAAAATTCTGGCTACTATCGTTATTTTAATCATTTCTTTATTTTTATTTTATTTATTAATCTGTCAGGGTTATCTAATCTAACTATTTGTGGCTTGTGTTTTGAATATATGTTCCCCTGCACTTTAGGCATTTTGCACACATTTGCTCTTCATCCTGTGACTTGATTCTGATTTATTTCGTTTTGTATTTTTATTTATTAGAAAGGTATATTCTGTTCTAATTTAATTTTTGTAAATTAATTGTTTATTTTTTCGGTGCATCGATGTTGTGCTGTAGGCTGGCCTGCTCGCACAGGTAATTTAGCCGATTTAATTTGATTTGCATCTGAAATGCAAATCTGCAGTGTGGCCTTTCTGGAGTTATTTATGTTATTTCTTAGTTTTATTGATCAAAAATGTTTTTATATCTTTGTGTGATTTTCTGTACATCGTGGCTTTGAAACGTTAAAGCCCCGCCCCCAGCCCCACCCCCATACACATGATTCGACTATTAGTCGACTATAGGCAAGACATGACGATTCTGATTCGACTATGAAAATCCATAGTCGGGGACAGCCCTACTTCTAGCACTAAACATATTTGAACAAAAATAAATATCGAGATATTTAATCTTGTGACAAATTTCTTGCCATGCAAGCCCTAGTAAAACCTACAGTGGTAAATCTAACTAGTAGGATGTCTAAACGATATGACTCATATTTTGAGTCAGCACTGAATCTATATTGGTATTTGAACTCAGAGAACTCTGTGCGTAAAACATTTCCAAACCCTCTTATATCACTGTTATTTTCCAAAAAGATAGGGATTTTCTCTTCCAACAATTTCCATTTCATCTAGGCATTTGCAAATAATAGAAGCTCTGACATTTAAGAGGGCGTAACAGCCTATTATGCAACATTTTTGAGCACTTCTTTACAATCAACTCAAAAATACTTTAATAACTGAATGAAACGTCAACACAGAGGTTGCTGCCTGCAGTATCTTACACTGAAATACTACTGTTAATATATTTAACTGCTGAAATGTAACCACATAAACAGCTTTCCTTAATGTGCAGATTTCCATCTGTCAAATTTATGCTAAACTATAGTGCATCTACTATGAGCCAAATTAAGAGACTGGAGTCACACATTTAGAATATAGCTTCACACACAGCAACAAAACAAAAACAAAAAAGTAAGTTTGATTAATGCACTGAATAGCCAGTAAGACAGGCAGTACAGGGGGAGAAGACAGATCACCACTAGGAAACTGAATGTAATGTAAGGCTGTAGAAATGGAAATACTGTCTTTCAGTTAAAAAGGCCAATCATATTTTTGATAGTTTGTTTATGTGCGGAAACTGTAAAAAGACAGTTCTGCACATTTCCAGCTGCCATAGGTGCTCTTACTGCTGGTGATGTTTATTAGTGGGCAGTAGAAATGTTTATTAATGGGTGGAATCCGTTTGTATATAAATGTCTATATGCAGTATGCATCATATCATATTAGATGAAGGAGAATCAGTGTGTGCTCTTTGTCATTGCTGCAGTCTACTTGAGGCGAAAATGCAAGCACCAGACTATCTGGGTCGTTGCAAAGCCATCGGCTGGTGCAGAATCTGCGGCTGGATGAGGTCAGATTCCTGTAGTAGTTCAGACAGGAAACAGTTTGGTTTGATGAGATTTGGTTTGAAGGTCAAAATTCTCTGCAAAGCAAATCAGTTCACTTGTTACCAACGTTATGCCCCGGACAGGCATTTTTCCATGTACTATACTGTAAGTAACATGCAAGTAAAGCAACAACCTACTTGAATAGGCCAAGACCGAATTTATTAATTTTTTGGTCAAAATTACGTTTCAATAACAATTTAAATACAGTATACAAATATGTTGATTGCAATAAATCACAATTCAACATATTTTTCAAAATCAACTAGTCGTAAAGAAAAATCGTAAAGAAAGTAGCGATAGATCTTTTCTTCCAAATTGTGAAGTATAGGCTACATCCGAGTGAAACTGATTGAGAAAAAGGATTAACAAAAAAGGAAATAAAATGTAGGCTGGGATCTTTGTTGGAGCCCATTGGTTGTTGATTGGATTTTGAAATGTGCGTTACACTCAAAAATTAATTCAAGCTTGAATTGGATTGTGGAGGTACAAGATTTAGGCAGACTACATGATTGGAGAAGTTTTAACCAGAAGATCAAGTTATGATGACCTTTTTATTAAAGGGGTGGTATAATGCCCCTTTTTACAGTATGTAAAAAGTCTCTGTTGTCCCCATAGTATGTATGTGACGTTTTAGTTTAAAATACCCCACAGATAATTTTTTACAGCATGTTAAAATTGTCCCTTTTTGAGGGTCAGTAAAAACGTGGCATTTCGGGCGTGTCCCTTTAAATGCAAATGAGCTGCTGCTCCCGGCACAGAGGGCGGAGCTTCGACAGCTTGTGTGTGTTAGCAGCTCCGGTTACCTCACGCAGGCAGGCACTAAAATATCAGAAACTGTTCTGCCTTATGTTCAAATTGGAGTCAGACAATGATGGAGAGACTCAAGAAGAAGTGACAACATGAATAATGCAACAGGACGTTTCTGAATAGTTAGGCTAGTTGATGAATTTATGTAGCTGATGTGGAGTTAACTATCTTCAAGTCTTTGATTAGCATATTCTGTCATGATAATCTATAAATCGCTAGTGTGGGAACTGTTGTAAGATGCCTACAGAGTGACATGCTATTGCATGTGTGTATAGTACGAACTGTATTGCATGTGAAAAGACGGATGTAACAGCTTGAGCAGACTCACAAATGTGCACTACTACTACAACTCTTCCTCTTCTCAACATGGACTGAGTGTTCCCGGGGGCGGGGTTTATGTAAATTTAGGGTTTGTGATGTCACTAACAGGGGAGGATGTCGTGTAGTCCCTACCAGCCGTTTGTTGTAGTCCTTAAAAAACGATTTCTTTAAAAGCAAATATCTTCCTTTGCTTTGAACTTTGAGCGTTGTAACTTAGCTGTTTATGAAAATAAATTACATAAATAAAACATTAAAGCAATAAAAAAAACATACATGGATAAATTGTTCACAATAACATCTATAACTTTAGACCTATATACATTAGGAGTGTAACAATACACATGTCACAATTTGATAAAAATCACAATACTGAACGATATTTTAAGCCAAAATAAAGAAGAGAGGTTTTTTTTTATTATTAATAGTTTATAATTATTAAAATAATAATTGTATTTATCAGGACCCACAAATATTCCCCCACTGCATTATTACACATTATATTCAACATTATATATAATAGTTTAATGTAGTAATGTCACTGAAACCAAATCTAGAAATCTAGTAAATTTTGTGAAAGCACAAAAAAAAAAAAAAAAAAAAAAAAAAAATAAAAACCAATTGAACCAGGCTTTTATATATCTTGCAGTACTCGCACTTTAAATGCACGCATTCGTTGGATCTCACAAGCCGCGCACACGCAGACTCTCCCGGTGCTCACTATGTCCTGCCTCTCCCACTATTAATGCACTACACATAATAATAAACCATCTAAAAACACTTTGAATAATCACACTACTAAAGCTAAATGTGATATGATGATTTTTAAATTATGTTTGCGCTTTCACTTTGAGGAGTGCCATTCCAGGACGGGAACAAACACAGACAAAACAGGGAAGTACAAACTCAAAGACCAAGGAACAGAAACTGAACGTGACTAGACATGTGCCAGTATTCAGTAATTCGATATATCACAATAATGAACATGCATGATATATTATTATCATGGGCACTTCAGAATACCGTGAATAATAATTTTTTTACGAATTATTCCTATTTTTAGAGTATTCAACCGTTTAAAATGCAAAACACCGCTGTATGCTGCATCAAAGAGGCACATGCACTGATGTACAAGCCTAACACGCATGAGAAGTGCATGGCGAAAGAGTGAAGGAGATGCGCTGAATGAAAATGCATTCACTCTCTGAAAGTAGATGGCGCTGAATAAGGATCCATTTTTTAGTTAATTTATTAGTTAACATATCCTGACAATGAAAAATACTTCTAAAAAGCGTTTATAATCTTAGTAAACTTAATTTCAACATTTAATAACACCTTATTAAAAGTTGTAACTATTATTAGTTACATGAACATGAACTAGGCCTATTTTTTTTAACTAACTTTAACAACGAATAATAATTTCTGTAACAAATTTCTGTTTACTTTATCCATTATGTATTGCTTTATTGCATTTAAATGTTCAGTTATTTTAGTGACAAGAAAAAGTAATTAAACCTGTTATAGTATGAAAACACTTTTTTAGCAACTTATTTCAATACCGTGAATATCCCGTATACCATGATAAAAGCTTCAGCAATTATCACAACATGAAAATTTGATTGAAAAACAAGACTACGACATAAACAACAATGAAAAACATGACTACGGTTTTTAAAAACTACCTGAAGTTGACATGCAACGCTAAATTCATGGGACACAACGGCCAAAGGCCTCCACCAAGGTGATCAATTTGCAAAATCCACTGCTGCATAAAGCATCTAGCATAAAATGGTGTTATAGTTCTAATTAAATGCACTGATGCTTTCATCGCTAATTGGTAGTTGGTAGTTGAATGACTAGTCTGCCATCTAGGCCCACTAGTGACTAAGCAGTACTTGTGATCTGCAGTGATAAAACTCCCTCTGAACTCACCTTGTGAGATGCTGAATGAGAATTTTTAAATGTCTCACACAGTATTCAAGGTTGGTTGGCTGCTTTGATGAACCAATGCATCTCAATATGCTGCTATCTGCTGTTTGCCATAACAAATGAAATTAATGTGCAAATTAGCTCATGAGCTGGGGAAATGAAAACTGCCAAAATGAGTCTGAAACCATTTGAGAACTGAGTCTGAAAGGTTTGAGAACACGGCCGGGGCGTAATACACTGACCCCACTGACCCTGAGGGGAGTTCACAAGAACAGTTACTTAATATGATGTTTGAATCCAAGCCCACACGTCAGCGGAACAGTACGGTCTACTTTCCCAAGGCACATTTTTAAATATCATGGAAAACAAACTGGTGGGCGTCTATTCAAAAGAGTGATGACTTGAGTTTGTGCCGTCTGGCTCAAAATAACCGTACGTCTGCGTTCAGATGTCCTGTGCACCGGCACGGAGGAGATGCTGAGGAGATGTGGGAGGAAAATTCACAAAGTAATTTACGAAAATGTAATTTCAACCAGTGAAAACTGTTCAATGTCACGAGGCTCGTTCCATTTCCTCCGCTGCTCATTTCTTTGTCACCTGAGACGCTATTTCAAGATGATTAAGTGGCATATTTAAAAAGGGAGGAAGGAGCGAATTGTTATCAAATAGGATGTAGAGGGAGGGGGGGAATAACCAGCAGCCAAGGAATTACAAAACTGTGTATTAAACAGTGTCATAATTTTGGCAATCCAGAATGTTTATGGCTTAGCTTCAGCGTAACACCGTACTGTATGAGTTAATGCTGTCTGAGAATGAATAAATCCTACTTCTGATACAGTTCCATATTTCTGAAAAGAAATTAGATCATGATCATGGTGGGAAATGCTAAATGTGGATCCCCCAGTCATCATAAGTTTTAGTAATCTGATTTTTGGGAATCAGGAGTTTTGATGAGAGTCCAGAACTCAGTAACCAATAAACTCACACTGTGTGATTGACAGCTCCAGCGAATATAAAGGGAGGGTTCATTGATCGCTTTCTGTATATAAATGAATCAAAACTTAATTAAAATATATTTTCATTCTACTAAAAGAAACAATGTGAAGTTGACCATTTAGGCACTGCCATTTTTCAAAAATATTGTATTAGAATATTCAGGCTCATAGAAATCGAATATTCATTTAATTAAATGAAGTTTAACGAGAATACACTTTGAATGTGTATTTAAATTGGGTAATTTATGTAGTAGAAATGTGAAATTATTTTTGAATTTGGAGCTTCTAGACTGAGAAAAGCCCAAAAAATTATTTTTGGCTTATGTGGATGAAAGACAACAACTCCCAGAATGCACTTACTTCGCTGCCCTACGAGGCCACTCCCAAGCCACGCCTACCAGTTACAGAGGGCAGCTACTAGTGACTCGAACCTGAAAAAGACGCCGTTTTATCGTGAGTCTCCGTGACGAGTCTGCCCGGGATTTCGAGATTTGGCTTTTGCGTTCTACACTCGCCATTCATTATGTTTACTGTGGCGAGCAGGACGAGGCTGAGGGGCGCGGGAGAATGGCGCGAGGCCGGTGGCATGATTACTGATGAGCGACACCTGTGAGACGCACCGGTCTCGTGGGCTCTCTCTCACGGAGGACCGGGAATTTTCTTAGCAATGCTATAACGCACATCAACCGATCACTTGTTTAGCGTTCATGTAAACACTACATTCAAATTCACCAATCGGAATGAATTCAGTTAGACTGAAACAAAAGGTGTGCATGTAAACAATGAATGGCGAATGTAGAAAGCAAAAACTGAATCCCGGACATTTTGGACGATCTCGACGGCCGGACATGTCCGGGAAAAAGAGGATGTATGGTAACCCCTAGGCCTACTACTCAGCTTTCTCCACAGAGCAAGAGCCTGTTGGCTTACCTTCCAAAAAAAGATGGCTGACACTATTTGTACATTCTGTGAGTGAGATCCCACCCTCTATGGGCGGGTTGAGAACATGCGGAACTAGCTCCTACAACTGGTTGTAGTTTCTAGCCTCTGGCCAAAAAATCCTCAGATGACGCAAAATGACAATTTCGGAGGATTTTTTCCAGACAAAAAAAAAATACATAAATGTCTTGTCTCAGGGGGATATGAGGGAGGGAAGCACGGTAATTCGAAAATACTACAGGTTTTCTACTGATACAAAGCTTAATGCTAAATGCTGAAGTATCCCTTTAAGTCTTTTTTTGTTTTTTTCTGAACAACCTTACAATTAGGCAATATACACAACAAGCTTACAATATATCTTAAGGTTTCTTTTAGTTGAAAACATTAAACAATATGTGTAAACAAAATAAAGAACAAAAGCATTTAAGCTCAAGCAGCGAAAAAAAAAAAAAAAAAAAAAAAAACCCAAAAAAACAAACCTGCCCCGTTCGCTAATAAAGCAGACTGCGCCAGTTATATTATAGAACTACACTCGAGTCAGCATATGGTAATCGTGTTTATATTGTTTCACGTTCATGTTGAGAAAAACAATAATACCCACATGCTCGAGTGAGAAAACGCGCTGCGCTGACAGACGTAGCAGAGACATTAATGTCTAAGTAATTTGATTAATTAATTTGATTAAAAGTAATTCAATTTTTTTATATCATTTAGTAAGATCATTTTCATCTGAGTAATTCCAAACTTCACGAGGCAGACGACGACATTATGTGATCAAATGCAATCAACTTGTTCCACAAGCTCCACAGTGCCAAATAGGGCATTCAATTAGAACTGAGTTAGTGCTTGGGATTTATCATGGATTCACTGCATTTACGGCCAGCAAAGCAACGTAGTAAAATTAGAATAGTATTTTATTTTTCAAATAATAATTACAATTTGAATATTCGTGCACACCCCTAATTAACACGACATGTTGTGGCATTACTGTCAGGTCCATATCTTAAAGTAAAAGTCTGTTTGCAAACCTGCACCGAAATTGTGACTGATTTACCAAATAATTCACAGTGAAATGTACCGAATATGTCTCCGAAACAAACACAAATGCGATGGTGATTTAAACTAATTTAAAGCCAGATGAAACCAGTGTTGACATTCTCAACAACACTGACACAGAAAACGGGAGAAACATTGTGAGACAGCAATCCAGATAGAATACTTTTCAATCCATGAATGACAAACATGTACCATGGATTTACTGTAGTAATACTAACTGTAAACATGGTATTGTGGCAGAAATGTGGGACATAAATGTTTTTTTGTTTTATATATATAATATTTTTTAAATGCTAAGCTCATGTATAGCAGCAATTCTGGTATTTCCAGCAAAGTATACTGGCTAATGAAACAGTGATCAATATCAATATTCTTTGGCACTAGGTTCTTCCAGAACCCTACAAACAATTGGCAGCACAGAGCTGTTTTTCATACATCAAGTGCGTCAGGGACATCTCTCATTAATCCATGCCATTCCTAATTATGCTAATCCCCACAGTCTGTATTCTCAGCTCTTGGGCATCTCAGCGTGTACCAAGCAAAAGGAAATACCCCTAACTACTCTTAAATCAGACCTACTGTAAAAATGCTAAACAAACCACAGCAAAATAAGTAACAGCACAACGAGGACCTGATAGAAACCCCAGAACAGTGACAAACGAGTCAGTAGATACGTGCAGAATACAGTTTTATATCTGTTGTAACCTTATTTTCTCTTGCTGTAGTCGTGGGAGTAACAAGGCCCCTAATCTCATTGTTAGAGCACAAAATGGCAGCATTCAGAATCTGCAACTATTGTAGACTTCTGTGTTCAGTTTTAGCAACAGATGGCCCTGTCTCCATCTCTTAGCCATAAGACCTTTCCTGAAGGAGGAAAAAAATGAACAATTTGGCCATTCATATCCAATGAACTTTTCAATACATTCCTAAACTGAACTGAGGTCAACTTGGCATTCAGAAATTGAATTACTGTATGAATTAAGTGTTGTGAAGTACAATGCTTGTCACGCCATCCAGGAACTAATTGAACCTCTGGAAACCATCAAGAACAGCCAAATCCTAGGGTCAATAACATGATGATCTTTGTTTTTTCACAAATAGTCAAAAACATCAGGGTGATTCAACTGTCCTAGTATATCATAATGTAGAAGAATAACATAACTAAAATAATAAAATTCATTAAAAAACCCTAATAATCATATTTATGACTATTCATAAAGGGAGAAGCTTATCAAATGGATAGTTCACCCAAAAATGAAAATGCTGTCATCATATACTCACTCTCAAGTTGTTCCAAGCCAGTATGAATTTCTTTCTTCTGCTGAACACAAAAGATGATATTTTGAAGAACATGGGTAACCAAACAGTTGATGGCCCCACCACCGACTTACAATTGCGCCCATCAACTGTTTGGTTACCGGGATTCTTTAAAATAGCTTCTTTTGTGTTCACTTCAGCAGAATAAAAAAAACAATTCATACAGGTTTGGAATAACGTGAGGATGTAAATGATGACGAATTTTCATTTTTGGGTGAACTATCCATTTATTATTTGAAAAACTAGGACAACGTTAAGAAATGTGTGCGAACATGCTTCCTTTTCACACAGCTCACTGTGCGCGAGAGAGAGAGAGAGAGAGAGAGAGAGAGAGAGAGAGAGAGAGAGAGAGAACGAGAGAGAGAAGATCGGAAGAGCGGCGTGGAGGGAGAG
>FLSR01000171.1:175398-213386 GCA_900092035.1 Leuciscus waleckii
AGAGAGAGAGAGAGAGAGAGAGAGAGAGAGAGAGAGAGAGAGAGAGAGAGAGAGAGAGAACGAGAACGAGAGAGAGAGAATTTTTGGATATTAGTCTGAAAGAAATAGGCTATCAAATTATTATAATTCCTTAGAATACATCTCTGGGAACCTGGTGGTCCATCCGTTTTAAACTAGATTTTCCTTTTATCATGGAAACTATTAATCCATAATGGATAATATAACACTCCAGCTGACACTTTTACGTGTTCAATAACCAGCTTCAAGTGTAAACATAATGCCTACAAAGCCCAGAATTGATTTAGGCAAAAATCAATGCCCCCCAAAAAAAGAATGCAAAAGATCTGCCAAAAACCTGCTGTTATTTGGTGAAAAAGCTGCTGGAAGAAGCGCGTGTCATCTTAGTGACAGGGCAACAGATGGCGGAGAGACACCTCCTCCCCGTACACCAGCCGTAGGCAGCCACAATACTTAACAGTCAGCCAACATTACAGCAGCACGCTCAAATGCACGGGTCAACTTCATTCTTGGACATCTTGAGATATACAGTGTCTTACGACAAAGGAGAATCAAGGATTCCCTTCTCTCGTCTGGTCCAGGTCTGTGAGACTCTGGGCTTGACTCCTTGAGCTGAGGGAGCTTATCAGAGCTCTCATTACAGAGAACAGAGATGATCAGAGAGAACAGATCCATGGCTGGGAGCGATGCTCACATCCAACCCATTCCTCTTGTTCTAATTATAGAATAACAAGCGGTGTGTCTGCTGAAACATTCACATGCTAAATGGAGACTGTTGTATATGAAAGAAGATGAGCTACCAACTAAATAAACAATTTATTAAACAAATTTAAACATTTAGCATTGGAGTGAGTCATGCCTGCCAATGCCAAACTCAATGTCATCACGCTGGGGTGTTATGGTTGATAGGATGTTCTGGGTGATTTTAGGGCATTCCTAGGTGGTTGCTAAGGTGTTACTTAAGTGACCCTCTCAAAATAAAGGATTCCTTTAGTTTTTCAATTAATTTGGGTTTACTTTTAATTATAATATCCATTTTATAAATAATTTTTTTCTTTATATATATAAATAAAATAATTTCTTACTCTGCTAATGCTGAATTGGCAAATGTGTGGAACTGGATCACATTGGTTATTTGTTCGTGAATTACAGTATAAATACATTTCTAACAAAAGACTGATCTTAGGATTTTAGGATAATTTAAATTAAAAATCACAATTGAAATTATTTGATGACCAATGGCAATGCCAACATCATGGAGAGCAGGGTGGCCAATAAACCCACATACTGTATGATATTACAATGGATTTTAGATTTATTTTACACAATATTTTCTAAATTAGAATAATTTGAAAATGAATCAATATATTAAAAAAAGATTAGAACTTGAAAAAAAATAAACCTATCAAATAAACAGATTCAAACTTTAGTAAGCAACTTCTTCTTGTGATCATTATAATATATTTTACAATTTTTTTATTTTTTTTATTAAATCAAACATAGATATTCAAATACTTGTTTAAATGATATTAAGCCATTTTTGCTGAATGTCAACAGTAGAGAAAGTATTATGATGGTTGCCTTCATATTACTAATAACAGTATAATTTCATATGGTATTTAATTCCTTTATTTAACATTTCTATCTGTCTAATAATTTATTATTTTGACAGAACAGTAAAAAAAAATAAAAAAAAATAATAATAAACTAAACTAAGTAAACTAACCAAGACGGAGAATGGGAGTTCCTCACTCAGCGCTGTCAAAATAAAAGCCCCACTTCCGATGAGAAAGTGAATGAGCCAAACTGATAATCCAATAATAAAAATAGATAAAAAAAGAAGATATATCTCAGCCTTGGCAATATATTGGTCAACAACTATTGTATTGTTCATATCTGTAGCACAAGATGAGTAACACATTTCAGGTATGAGCAATAATAATAGTGATGCTTACACAAGCACAACTAAACACAGGATTAAATATATGCAAGATTGTATATATGTTTTTCTAACCTAAAAGCATCATTCTTGAGGCTTCATGGCTGCTCATGTGCAACTATATTTGATGATGGAGCTCAGAAGGAAAAAAAGAGGTAGTGACCCTGTTCCGTCATCATGTATTTACAGAGCGGTGGACAGAGGCAGTGAAGTAGAAAGACTAATGCATGTTCTCGTCAAGCTGTGGGGTCTTGGATGACGCACTCGCTCCAGCCTGACGTAGCAAATTTTCTGCCATCAGACCAGAAGGGACATTCCTGATTGAGTGCCTCGTAATGCTGCCTGCTGGTCCACATAGCCACCCATTAAAAAAATAAAATAACTATCCCTAAAATAAACCACTCTCTATTCACAAGTACACTTTAGATGCAACATGAGCATGAAGGAAGCCCCACAAAAGCAGCTTGGTTAGTATTAATACTGGTATCTGCATTAGCACTAGTAATAGGGAGCTTCTTGACAAAAAGTGAGATTGTTTATTTGCCTTATTCATTTGCGTTTCTGCTGTTCTGATGGTCTGACTGCTTGTGGACATTTTTTAATCAAACTCCACATGGAACATCCAGTAGAAAAAAAGACAACACGGCAGGGGTCATGGCACATCCTGATTCTGTTGGCCAAGTAAGTGTGAGGCATTTCAGGCAGGGGAGGTCACCCAGACACTGGACTCTCCATCTGTGTGTCTGTGTGCATGAATGTGTTCGTGCTCGTAAGTGAGAGAGAGAGAGAGAGGGGGAGGAATACAGACAGAAGGGGAGACAGCAAGAAAAAGAGGCAGAGAGGGGATGTGTGTGTGCATCTGTGAGTCAGAGAAAGAAAGAATGAGTGAGAAAAAGAGATGAGAAAGTAAAATAAATAAAAAAATAAACTGTGAGACACATGGGTAGACACTCATCTTTTCAGCGTTACATGGAAAGTGCCAGTCTCCACAAATAGACAAAATGGGACTTAAAAAATGTACTTTTTAAAAAATTTTTTTTTACAAATGGTAAGAAAAAAATGTGATTGTCCACATCAAGTCGTCACACTAAATTATATATGGGGGGGGGGGGGGGATTGGAAAACTTGAAATTAATGGAAAGGGAAGGGTTGATATGGAAACATTGAAATTAATGGAAAGTGAAGTGTAATGGAAAGGGAAACTGGACAAGTGTAAATGCATCTGGTTGTTGAAACTACGTGTACATTTTACTCCTCCCACAATGGTTAAAAATAAAACATGCGAGTGTGTTATAGGCTATATGACAACACTATGCAACACGCATCACCGCAGATGAGCAGTGGAGCATCTCTTCAGCAAGCCGACACGAAAACTGCCGCAAATGAAACTGAAAGTTCAGCATCGCAGACGCTCATCATGCAATCATCATCTTTAAAATCAGTGAGACTAAATTATCTTACCAGTACTGATGCTGCTCTCTCCCTACTCTTTAATCTTGAAATTAGCTGATAAATAAAATGCAGCTCATATCCGTTGCTTCCGTTGACGTGAACTCGGTTTAATTTGCATATAGCACGATTAATTCGTTTTGCGGACACACATTTATGTGGCCAAATGTAAATGGAAAGTTTTAACAATTCAGATAGCTATCCGATCAGTAAAAACGCATGACATGACCAGTTGTGAAAAAGGCCCATATGTATCATAAAAAAAATAAAAAAAATTATCATCATTTCACAATAAATAGGATGGATAACAGGAGTTTTTTTTTATTTTGTTAAGTGTACCGTATTTATGGCAAGTGCCACATACTGTCTGGTTTTGAGACGCAATGCAAATAATAATAAAATAGTAATAAAAAAGCAAACAATACTGAGGTTAACTATGGTTTTAGAAATAGTAAATGCCTGCAAGGACAAATAACTTTGCAAATGCTTCAGAAAGAATTAGGCAAATGCAAAGAAAAGAAAACAGAAGGCTCAAGTGACCCTTGAAACACAAACTCAATGTTGTTCATTCCACATGCGAATCGTGTAGCTATGTGATAGTTAGCCATTTTTCACTTACAAAATACAGCCTCTAATTGCATTTCTTAATTCAGTTTCTCAATATTTTTCAGCAGTAGACAGATGCTATAAAGACATCAAGCATTGTGGAAGAATTTAAACCAACCCTGCAAAGAGAGAACATGCCCTCGGGAAAAAAGAAGCTAGTGAATAAATCAGAACCATTAATGAAGAATAGAATACTGCCAGAACTGATGTTTTTGACTGCAATGTGTGCAATACATTTGGATCATCATGTATTGTGATTCATTTAACTTGATATTATTCATATTTTGGTTGAATTCTTACATCCTTAGTGTTTTAATTATATTTAATTGTATACCATGGTCTGTTGAATGTTCGATTCAAATTGGCTGGAACGGTGTATTAAAACCGTTTAATGCACAGGTAGTTCCAGTCAGTTTAAAAGAACTGCTCTGTATCAATGCTTTTATTGAGCGCGCACACACACACACACACACACACACACACACACACACCACTTGTACACAGATATTTTAGTAAACCATTGTTTTACAGTGTCATTGATACACGTAACATGTAGTCACTGTAGAAATAACTGTAAATTATGCATAATTATTTCATGTAATTAACCCTAAACTAAACCCTCATCCTAACAAGTAAGTACAAGTTAATTATTATAACTCAGTACTTAATGTATAATTTCACTGTAAAACAGACACAGCCAGTGTGCACGCACTACTAATGTATGTTTCTGTCAATGGATACGCTCCACATGCGTTTCACGTGAGAGTAGCTGTCCAGTCAGCTGTTAGTATGTAAATCTGTTGCTGACATCATAGTTCTTCACGTGCTGGTGTGTGGGCTGGCGACACACCGCTGATAGAGACTCTGCCTGCATCATAGCCTATTAATCTCCTGTCTAGGAACATACTGGCTTCCCAATACATTACAGCAGCTATGGTGAAAAAAAAGTGGACAAAAGAGTCACTCTTTCTAAACTTTGTTCGATGCGAGTGCCAAATGCTCCATTTACGCCGTCATCACCCGGCCGGGTGTTGATAGTGCGTGAGCACAGGTGAGACCAAAACAGCACACATTACCTTCTGTGTGTAAGCAGACACTCAGTGTTAATTCACACAGGCACAAAACAATGATGAAAGCCCTGGGCAGGGCTTGACAATAAGGGGTGCCCGATGGCCCAGGGCCAGCGTGAAAGACACTCGGGACAGTTGACGGAACTGTCACTGTCCCGATCAGGCCAGTGATGCATCGTCAGTTTATCATTTGCTTCACTCTTAAGCTTTTCCAATTTTCTCAATTGAATCATTCAAGTGCATGATAACTTGCGAAAGATGCTAAAGAGACTCTCAAGCATTGTGTGAGAAGTTTTGTCAGCCAATACGAAGTTGAGTTCGCTTTCAAGTTTTACTAAACTTAAACGGACAAATTCACACAAAAATTGTCAACATGCCCATCATGCCTTAAGTGAACAGCAAAAAAGACAACGCATGTGTACAGTATCAGTACATTGGATACGTGCATTGGTCTTAAAGTGACAGCAGCCTAATATCCCCGCCGCTGTCTGTGTTTTTAACGTTAAAGTCCGCGTGAACCGGAAGTTGCAAACGACTTTTCTCCAGGTTGTGACGTATTTCCAAGTGAAACGGAATATTGAACAGAGGGCAGGGTTTAACTTCAGCGCTCCTCCTCTCCATCTCTCCTCATAGCAGACTAGCGGTTTGAGGGGAGTGGTGAAGCGTTTTCAACCCAAGCCGTCAAACTGACGTCATCAGAAAAGGAACGCCATTCCAGACCGGAAGTAACTTTTCAGATTTTGATTAAAGATTACCACGGCAAACAATTTTTTTCTGAGTATTAACTTGCACGGATTAATTGTTCACCACAAGACTAGTAATATGCGCTAACAAAGTAAATAGGGTCAATTTTTATTTCATGTCGACTTTAAATCAACCAGAAGACAACAAACAAAACAAAACAAAAACCACTCACGGCTCTAGACTGAATAACTTTTGTAACTTTAATAAGGGTTCATCTTTATTTAATTTAGTTAAGATTATATAGTTATTTTATATTTGATTACTTTATTCAATTTCTGTACTGAAAACTACCGTTAGACCTACCTGAAAAACCTGAAAAGCATTGTTTATTTTATTAGTATTTTTGCTCTGTTGTATTTATTTGTGCTATTGCTTGTAGTAAAATTTTTTGTTCTTATTTTATTTTTATTTATTTTGTATTTTGACAGAAGTCCTTTTTTCCTGAACACAGCACATACCGAACCGTACCGAAACCCTAAAACCGTGATACAAACCGAACCGTGAGTAATTTGAACCGTTACACACCTAATTCAAATAGGAAAGAGATATTTTAAATTGCAGTCATATTTAATAAAACTAATGTTTTTAACTTTGATCAAACAAATCCAGCGTTGGTATACAAAAATATTCTTTCAAAAACATGTTACTGATCCCAAACTTTTGAACTGAAGTACATTCATTATGGACAAGTTTGCATACAGAATAATTTAGTTTCTAATCTGCTTTTACTAATTGTGCTTTTCAAAGCATTGTATTTTTATCAGTGGTTTTAATCCATATAACACTCTGAAACTCTGAAACACCTCGGAGTTGAAGGATAGCATTACCACTGAACCGGAGAGCTTGACAGTAATTATTTGCCAGTGTTCAGCCCAACACTATTAGACCAGGTGCAAAACAAATGTACACTATCCTTGACAGAGGCTGCATTTCAACAATCTCTTACTGAATAAAAACAACAGCCACATCACTGAAGCCACCCATTTGTTTGGAAACCTTTAGAAAAATGACAGCACATCGAAAAACAGAAGTCATAAATAATATTCATTACAGGTGATGTGTTAAGGTAAAGGGTTGGTCTCATTAAGCAAGAATATGCTGCTGTTCCTCCAGCATTCTGCAGGCCTAAATCTGCCAGCCATACTCATAATCAAAGGTGAGGCCAAGCAGAAGAGCTACATCCCAGGGAGCCATTTAGTCAAACAGGATGTCCCGCAAAAATCAGGGTTAATTCCCAGACATTGCCATTTACTACTGGCCATGCAACTCCCATCCAACATCACTGTGAGAGGCACATCCTCCCTATTCCATCACAGACACTAGCTCATTTAATAAAGCCATCATTGTATAGCATTGGCATCAGTGATATGTCATATGCTTTTAAAACAACATCTGCAGCTCTCTGGGAAATACTGTAATCTTGGAAGTTTAAAACCATCTACTGGGACACAACATGTCAGACAGGATAAGTATGTGACCTCTGTTGTACCAAACAAACCCGGCTGAAGGCTTTACGGCTTCAATGATTCAGTTGCACATATGGGGAAGCCCTGTACAGGAACTCACCACCAAATGGTGTAGAAACACTGAATGTAACACACTTTTGCCCCTGAAGGCCTTCCCGGATTATCCAGCTTATGACATATGCTATTGCTACACTATTTGAGACCTTGAAATAGAAACAGGTGACCAAGAAAACCTCTTAGGGGGAAAAAATGGTTAGGCAGTTCACAAGACAACATGCCAGGACGACACGCATCATGATATGATACAACAAGATCAATGAACCTTGATTGTCCTGATTTGTTAAAAAAAAAAAATAATTATAATATTATATTATATTTAAATAAATATAATATATTTGGTTTATATAAAAACCAAACAGCTTCTCTGCTTCGTAATATTTAAAAAAAAAACATAATAACGCCAAGTCAAAGCCATGTGGTTTGACTAAAAAAAAAAAATATAAATATGGGCGATTTATCAAAAATAGACAAAAAAATATATATATAGGCTAATTATCAACAATATACAGAAAAATGCAGGCAATTGTTTTTTATAAGACACAACAGGATCAATGACCCTCGATTGTGTGGATGTATTAATTTATTAATAAAAGTATTAGAAATTACAAATGAAATGCAATTTATACATTGGCCAATGGCTTATTTGAGCATGTTTTGAATTTCTGAATTAAAATTAATTTTTAATGATCTTTTATCAATATTTCTTACAAAAAAGTTTTTTAAAAGTTCTGAAAAAACAATGATTAAGATGTTTACACAGGCATTCTGGTTTAAGGAAAATATGTTATTACTTCTAGTTTATGGTTACACCACATGATGTTTTTAAAAACATTAAATTGAAAAGTTTCTTGAAAATAGTCTAACATTTTTAAAAGCCATAGAAAAACAACATGAACGCAAAAAAAGCAAAAGAACTCTGCACGTGTTTTAAACTAGATTTTTAAACTAGACACTCATATGCCATTGACCTAACACTGGATTATGGTTGAAGGCTAAGTGCAAACAGAAAATCTAGGCTACTTTTTGGGACATACTGCAAATACAGACACAAAATATTTGACGTTCCTATGAAACGTCAAACAGATGCACAAATCTCATCAGCGATGAAACAGATTCCCACCGTGTCACACTTTATGCATGGCAACCCCTCTGCGCGCATTTGTGTGGGTGTACGGTGGTAATGATCAAGGGAAATTGATCTGTCAGCACAACATCTGTCCTGTTAAATCCATTTTCTTTAGGCCACATCCCCTCAAATTCAGATTCGAGGATGTGAGATCAGCCTGCCGTGTTTCCGGATCAGTGGCGGCGCTGTGGGTTACATCATATTTATTGTTTTTGTCTTGCTCGGGCCCTCAGAGTCAGGGCAGGCTATCTCTACACAGCTAATTAAAAGCCCAATAAGAGCTTAACTGCATATCAGGAGATTACATCACAAAGATGACTCATGCCCACAGCCTGGGGGAGTGCATCATGTGACCGCAGGGCTCCGCCCATCTAGCCTCTCAGATGACACTGATGAGGTCCCAGAGCATCTCCAGAAGAACAGCCTTGCGTTTTCCTCTCATCATCAAAACAATGACATATAGGAGGGGGATGCACGGCAAGCATCACTATTTCTTTTGCTCATTTAGTTTAATCAAATTTTCTCACATAGAATTCAACTTTGTGCGTAATTTACCCTACGCTAAGGATGTGATGATACCCGAAATCTGACATTTTCATCTGGCTCACAATAAAACAGAAAAAAAAAAGAATTGTAGACCTTATGCGGCAGAAAAATAAACGAGCAGCCATCGTTCGATTTTTGTCTTTGAACTTCCATTTTAGCGGTAGCTCTGTATATTTCTACGGCATCACTGTCGAAGAGTATTTAGCTGGTGAAGTGGATTTACTAATTGTAGAGTTAACTAAAGTTATCATGACCACTGTAATGTTTGAAGCGGATGTCAAATGTCAGTAGAATAGTAGACTGGGAAGATTTTAAAACGAGCGGTTCATTCATAAATCCGTAAGATCTTAACTTAAAGGTGCTCTAAGCGATGTCACACGTTTTTTAGGCCAAACATTTTTTGTCACATACAGCAAACATCTCCTCACTATCCGCTAGCTACCTGTCCCCTGAACACACTGTAAAAAAACGTGGTCTCTGCAGACACCACAGGCTCCACAAACGGCAACAAAAACAAACTGGGCTCACCCGCACCACGAAACATAAACTGTTCCAGCCAATAACTGACAAGAAGGATTTGGGTGGGGTTTGGGGAGTTAGTGCACGGATGAGGAGGAGGGAGGGTCTAGCTAGCCTCCGTTTTGTTTGACATTACTTTAAACGTCAACAAGAAGTGACGTCACCCAACATCACTTAGAGCACCTTTAACCACGAGCTGCGAAAATACAAACGGAAGACAGAACACTGAGCGCAGAGCTGAAAAGGGGCGGGGCTACATAATGTCTATTCACCTTATTCTGCGCCCATTCTATCTATGGTCTCGGACTCGCTGGCATTCGGACTCGGACTTGTCCCGGTCTCGGCCACTGGTCTTGCCAAATATGGCTTTTGGTCTCGACCGAGTCCAGGTGTCTTTATTATGTTCCCAGTAAGCACACATACGTCGCCGCGATATTAAAACAAAAGTGAAACACTGGCCACCTAATAACTTGCGTTGCGATGGGCATTTCGGCTCTTTTTCGTGAGCCGGTGTTCCGACGATTTGTGCTGCCTTGTCGAAAAATGCTACCGTAGCGCGAATCGATCCCAGAGAATGTCATTCATTCTCTATTGTTTCCATAATGGTGTAAATCTCACAATATTATGACATTGTTATTTCATTTAAAACAGGGTAAGTGTATGGGGTGCATATTTTGATATTTTAAATGAACTAGCAATTATCACATTTGATATAACAAGTAAAAATTACATTATTGTATATTATATGAAATACAATTATAATAAAATTCTAAGTTATGACTACTGTATATTGTCCTGTTTTTATTTTTAAAATGATGTGAAAAGTAAACATTTCGGCTCGTTTGACTCAGCTCACTGAAAAGAGCCGGTTCTTTTGACTCTCTCTTAAAAAATAAATCTTTAAATAAATTAACTGAAAGTCCACCGCTAGTGCAACGTGAATATTCACATTTTTAATTGTCCATAACAACCCGAAAACTTGCCTGCTTGCCTTGCACATCTAATTAATGGGCAAAGTTTTCAGACTTTTTTTCTAATGCTTCAGTTTTAACGCAGCTAACCACTCTAAACGTTTACTTTATGAATGTATCTGATACGGAACCGGACATGGGCATTATCTCCTTCTTATCTTATGCTCGAAACACTCAGTTTCTAAAAAGTTTGAAATCTTCTTTGAATTGTTAAAACAACCAACAACAGCACATGAGGAGCTTGCCTTGAACTCATTCTCTCCTGCTAGTACAGGTCAAGCGCTACGAACCGGAAGTAGGCAACCGGAGTCGTCGTTATGGCAGCGCGCATTGTTTAGAGCAGAATAAGGTGGATAGAGAGAAAAATATCATAGAGATTTTTGGAGTGGGCTTCTGTTTTGACTTGAACTAAACAACCACATACAGATCTGTAGCAACCACCCAGAATATCTAAACCACAAAGAAAGCCACCCATAACACCCTGGCACTGTGGTAGAGTCTTGAACTAGCTTATCGAACTGGCTATTTCTTATAGGGATAGTTCACCCAAAAAATGGCATTACTTACTCACCCTCATGTCATTCCAAACCCATTTTCTGAGTTGATGCATTTAAGAAAAATAGACAAGCAGCCCAACATGGTGACAATTAAAGTGCATCCGTCATGTAAACAATTCAAAACTTTTGCCTATATGTGAACAATCGGCCCATACAAGCTATTTTGAACAAATGTGCATAAATAGGCTATACTGACACTTAAGAGATCTCCAATAAATCAAGCCAAATCCTATATTGTCATAATGTTATATTAGGGATATTTTAGCGGATCCACTCTGAATTTAAATGTGGTTTTCTCTCTTGAAGCTCAGCAGTGATATGGCCGTTGGTCCTCTTAGCAGCATAACAAATACAACTTTTATTCTAATTCCAAATAGAATAGAGATAGCAAGCAAAAAAGTGCTCCCTTTATAATGACTGATGCTGTCAATCACTTCAGTTGCAGCGAGCAAACGATGCTGTGCTCAACGCTGCAAAAAAACGTCGAAATATTAGAAACATTTGACGGTCTTCAGTGAACACAAATAAGCCCGGGACCGTTTGAAAGCAGCTGCCTATCAGTGGGTACCAAATTAGTCAAAATAGTCTCTTGGCTATTGGACCCGCAGTCTACTGATTCCCGACCTGCATTAAGTCCACACAACCAAAACTTAATCAAAATCTGAAAATCTGCTTCCGCTCTGGAATGGCGGTCCCTCTCAGATGACGTAAGTTTGACGGCTTGAGTGAATATTCTTAACCACTTCCCTCTAATATCAGTATGCTATGAGCAAGAGATGGAGATGAGGTGCGCTAAAGTAAAACCCTGCTCTCTGTTCAATATTACATTTCACTTGGAAATACGACAACAGCTGAAGTAAAGGCGGTTGCAACTTCCGGTTCACGCGGACTAAGTATTTAGAGAGCGTAGAGAGATCAACTCAATGGTATCATTCGCAATGCTTCATGTGAGGGGGCGGAGCTAAAATTGGTGCATTTTTTTGCACAGCATCACGGGGTAATGTCGATTTTCACCAGGAATTCCACTGTTAAACACCATTATTTTAAAAATAAGCTGAACTATTGTGGGCTGATGGCTTTAGCATAAGCAAATACCATGGAATAACATATTTGGACTAACATAATAACAATAATGTCTTTAAAGGTTTGTAAGTTATTGTTCAAAATCAATTTCGTTTTTTGGTTTTTACTAAGTAAAGTTTTTACTTCCGGAACCCACTGTTGCACTCTGCAGCTGTTTGTATGTAGTTTGCAGTCTTATAAGCCAAGTGTTTCTGCGGAATTTAGCCGAAAAGTTTCACATTACTTTAAGAGATTTTCCTGTTGTTGTTTTTTTCAATACCATAATTTACAGTTATACATCAAACATGGACTTTCAAACCAATTAAAAACATATAAGGACTACAACTACCACAAAGATATGAGTTTACATGCTTGACAAATCAGACAAATGTTAGTACTGACATAGCCTACGTTTTGCTTCTAAATTCACATTTGAGCCCTTAAAGGGACATGGTATAGGAAAGAAAATATATTTTAAAAAATATAGTTCAAAGCTTTTGCGTTCTCTCGCAAATGTTTTATGTTCCCCTGAGAACTTGTGTTCTTTGCAAGTGAACACAAAGTTACACTGGGGGGGAGACACAAAAGTTTTACGACGGAACACAAAGTTTATCTAGGGAACGCAAACCTTTTGCAAGATGAGGCAAAAGCATTATATTTTTTTCTATCACCATGTCCCTTTAGGGGTCTGTAGAAATGTAATTTATGTTGTAGAACAATATGAGGAAGTCTCTCTAAGTGATGTTAACCACTTATTTTATTTCGCTCATAAACACAAAACACTAAAAGCACATAGGAAATTCCAGAGGGAATCTATTGTGAATTAGGGCCCATCCCAATACCCACACTTGCGGTCTTGGCCACTTGAAAGCATGTGCATGGCACACCACAGAAAGAAAGTGTGCAAGACTGTCCTAGGTCTGAAAAATGCCACAGCTCAGTGCCCTTAACACACACTAAATCCATTCCAATAAACACAACCTCTCAGCGCGGTTTTTGAGGCTATGCATAACCCATCACTCACCATGTTCAGGAACTCATGTGGACACTTTCCAGTGGAAGTTAAATTAATCATACATTACATACAATTTGGCAGTAAAATGTAGAGTTGTTCATAAATAAATAATAAAACCTCAAATACAAACCTAACAGTGAAATAATGTAGCATAATTACTATAAATTAATGGATATAAGATGTATTAGTAACATTTATAAATGAATTCATTTATAGACAAAAGCAATGCAAATTAGCCACACATTTCAAATGACTTCTGAAGAACAGTGATAACACACTTCCTAACTGTAATGTATTTGGGATTCCTTGTTGCATGATGTAATACACAAAACAGGTTAATTACATCATTTACAGTTCCCGCCCAAACTCGCTGATTGGATCCTTCTCGACTCGTGCAGCAGGTGGATTGCCAAGAAATTCATCCCACCACAGTCCCATAAGGATTTAGAAAGGATCAATTCAAATCAGTGCGATTCTTTCGAATCCTTCTGCTATCCTATAGACGCTTTAACACAGAGCACAAAGTACAGGACCTGCTTTAATATTAGCTCAGATAATCCGGTCTTCTTAAAAGGACAGGTTCCATTGTCAAAGCCAATGGGGTAGCCTAGCAAATTAGCTCATAACAAACAGTCCCTATAAACTGTATTATAAGAATACCTGCGTTAGCAAGCAAGCAAAGTAAACAACACATGCCTCTCTCACATACTGTTACAGAAACATACGCAACAGTGCTGATCAATGAATGAGCACGGGAGAATTCAAACAGGTCCACAGATGATGCACCTGCCACCGACACTACATCACTGATATAAAAGTAGAATGCAAATCAGAAATATGCACAAAACCCAAGCTATTTATTATATAACAGTTTGTATTTTGTGTACGGTTATTGCATAACACTTGAACGCGGTCTTACCTGCGCTGCCAAAGAAAAGAAGCACCAAGATTATCGCCTTGGTCGGAAACATTTCAATCCCTTTATGAAACACAGTGTGTTTACTGTTTATTATTGTCTTCCGATTCTTGAAATGAAGAATTCGTAATCCGTAAAATTAAGCCTGCGAAGTTCCCACGAAGTTTTCTGGATGGGACGCGAATATGTACGAGGATTCTTACCGTTGGACAGTATTGATATTTTTGCGGTTTAAATTCGCGTGCCAATATGTCGCGCGCTGAGAATGAGAGACAAGAGCGCGTGCACACGCAGCTTCAAGATGCACGCGAAATAATCCGCCCAATCAGCGGCGCCTCTGAGGAAAGACAACGATATCATCAAATAATGCACTGAACCCAGCCTGGAAACTAAATACGACTACCACATACACCTGGACTGCCCAGAGAAAGGAATGGGAGAGGGATCGATTTATAAACAAAAATTGTTCACATACATAGGCTATTTCGGGTAAATTTAATAGACACGAATATTTAAAGCGATAGTTCACGCACAAATGAAAATGCTGTGTCCATACTCTCCTGTGTTGCTGTATAATATTCTTTCTCCTGCGCATAAAAGCGGAGATATTACGCAGATTCAGAATGTCAATTTCGGTCACATTCCTGTTGATGTATGGAGAAAGATGCATGGTGACTCAGTCCTGGCTATTCACTGTAACAACATGATGAAGGAAATTACGACAGTTTATTATTGGGATAACTGTTCTTTTAAGACACCTTTTGGTAAGGAAAAATAAAATTTGGCATTCATCTTTTCTCATAGATAATCGTGTAGATAATGTGCAGGCGGTGCCCCATTTTGTCATTCTGGAAATAATGATCTCCCTCATGCATCAGTTCACTGATGTTTCCTTTATCTCTCTGTATCCCGACCCATGCAGTGCTAAAGAGGAACTGCTTTTCACTGTGGCTTTTGAAATGGATCCATGGACTTTTAGAGAACAATGATCATTTAAAAGTAGAATACAAGTAGCCAATTTAAAGCCTTGCTTAGGAGCTGGCCAAGTGTTTTAGTGTAAGTGAGAACTGCAGTATTGTCCTCATGCATTGCACATTATTTGCAATGATGATATTTGATTCCCCCAATCACACACACAAGGCATCTTTACACAGTTGAGGTAGGCAGACCTACAGTGAACTGTCACTTTCAGAGCATATTAGGCTACATATTCATATTTATAAAGTCATGATGTCATATATAATGTTATACTTTTATAACAATTATGTTTTTCCAATATATATATAGCTACTGCCTTTTTTGTGGTGTAAAGACACCAACAGAAACAATGTATGGGAAAAAAGCAAACTGAAAGAAGCGAGGTGAAACAAAATAGTAGTTCATCATCATTATCTTAATCTTCTTCATTTGGCTATCATCACTATAGAACAATTTGAGTACAATTCCAGGACAATGTTACTTTGTTAGTAAAGATCTCAAAGGCTATCAGATTACCACCACGAGCAATCACGTCATTAAAAGTGGGTGTCACTGTCATTTGAGACATCTTGCATGGTATAGTAACCTTCTTTGTGTGTTTTCCGTGCAATTGTGATTGTTTCTTTGTACACCATTGAATTCAATAGGTGTGCCTTTTCTGCCTCCCAAATTTTTCCTCTGCCCGAAATAAGCGGATATAGGCCTACTCTTTCTGTCATCCGGTTCTAGTAATAACCTTCAGAACTGTCACATGCTGTTCACATGCACAGCATATATTTGGCCTGTATTTAATTGTATTTTGCAGTTACAGCCGAACAAGCATATATTTTGGTACTTACTGTTACAATAAACATTTTCACATAGGCAGCAGATTAGATATGCATTGGATTTGCTTGCATTATGTATTTTATAGTAACGTAAAATGGAACAAATATATTGTATATTGATACAACAGCCTGAGAGATATGGGGGAAATAATTTAGCTTTAAAAAAAAACAATTGTAGTGGTTTAAAACAGTCAGTTTGGAAACTCTCTTATTTGCATTTCCACGGAGGAGCTGGCAAGAATTGTGCAGATGGCACTAACTGCAAAAGGAAATGTGTTTCTGCCAAAGTTTTGTTTGATGAGTCCTCAAGTAAGAGAATAGCTAGCTTACATTTCATGCTTGGGCAAGAGAATTAGTGTTGACAATAGCATTCATCAATGTCACGCTTAATATGGCTGTTCCTACAGTGATCATTTAATTTCTGAGTGGGACAGTTATTCTAACACAAATAGTCTATTCCTTCTGTGAGAACTTTTCTAACATTATTAATCGTGCAATTGGCTCGGAGAGAATGGATAAAAGCACTGAATGATGAATTGTTTGTATCTGCTGACATCTGCTGGTCGGGTCATATAGGCTACCACAACACGATCCTGCAATTTGGTATATTTTCATGTAGAGGGCAGGCTTGTAACGTATTAAAAAAAGAAAAAAAGAAAGAAAAACAGAAAAAATAAGAAGTGAAAAGTGACGTGACGTGTAGCCAAGTATGGTGTCCCATAGCCTACTCGAAATTTGTGTTCTGCATTTCACCCATCCAAGCGCACACATAGCAGTGAAGCAGTGAGTATTGAACACACACACACACACACACACACACACACACACACACACACACATCGGATTGGCTCCTTTACAAGAACTGAAAGATATGGGCAACATATTGATTTTAAATTTTGCTACAGATTCTTATGTTCCAGATAAACAGTCTTTCAGTATAGCCTACTGAACAGTGAATCAACAGTTCCTCTTGGGTTGTGCTTGGCAGCATGTAATAATATAAACATTAATTCACTTTTAACATTAATTTTAAGGGATTTACTGGTATAGTAGCCTATAAGTGTAACTGTCACAAAATAAAGGCAGCTTGCAATCCCTCAAATTAGCGAATGGACCACTTGCACTGAACTTGGCGCACTTCCGTTTGGAAATAGTACATCTCACTTATTTCCGGTTATGTTACTTTCAATGTACTGTGGTCAATGAGTTGAACAAACCCCACCTAAAATGAGTGTCTGCAATAAGATTTAAAAATGTTGGCATTTTTATTGACAGGAGAAGATATTATAATGTTTACTGTGTCCAAACTCATCAGAACATGAACATGAATCCAACCCAAGCCGATCTGAGAGAGCTGCGGCTGTTAAAAATACGCCATTATTTCACCACAGGGTGTCAGTGTTCGTCTTTATCTAGTGACCGCGACGCTGTATGAGAACAGATGAATAACATCAGTACGAACCACGAACATTTATTTATTTGGAATAAATATTTGAGTCATTCTGTGTCAATTTTCAATGTCAATCTTTTTGCTATTTACATGTTGATGCCCAAAATGCTTAATTAATATTCAAAGTAGTTGACTGTCATTCTCTACGCTGTGTGCCTTACTGTCGAAGATTAATTAAATAGCCTATAGCCTATTTAACATCGTTACAGGCACCTCGCGAGCATTCATTCATTCAACTATTTTAAAAGACTGGAATAAAGCACCGATGCACTCGGAATACTTTTTATTATTAAAATTCATTTAAAAATGTAAACTCAACAGGTATGATATGTAACTAAGAGAAAAACACTGTTAATGAGAAGACGACCATATAGGACTGCTGCAGGTTAGTGGATACAAATATTTAGCCTAATTATTATTCAGAATGCAATGTTGGAAAGAAAATATATAGGCATTTTCATCAGGCTCAAGATAATTAATAGATCATTATTCATTGTTTTAATCAATTGGCATCCATAAAACGTAGTGATAATCTGCATTCTCATGTATGTAGGTGGGCTGAATGCTCTAACCGGAAACTCCCGATATACTAAGTAGAACGCGGAAGTAGTCAGGTAGTAGTCCATTATGACAAATGTCTGTGTTTTTCTTCAATTTCACTCCTCAGACTTTTAATATAATGCAATTTGTTTGTTTGTTTGCCATTTGTTTTGCTCTCATAAACTCCTTTCTAGGATACACCCTCATCACACATACATTAGCATTTCAGACATGTACGCAATTTATGATAATCATAATTGGAGCTACTTTTAATTGTAAACAGTTTCAAGATTCTTTGGATTTTCTGTATGTTCTGAGCACAAATATCTTGCAGTCATTTTCATTTTCAAGCTAATAAATTCCCCTGTTTGTAGAGATAAACGCCTAATGTAATGATGTTTTCCGGAGAAGAATCGCCCCACTGTGACAAATGAGAGAGCTGAATTACTGCCATTGGATGTAGCTGCAATACGACTGTCTAATAAAAAATGAACCAAACAACAGAATCCATTACATGCCTCTAAATGCCTTGATTCAAAAAAGCAAATTGGAATAAACAATTTTAGTTTGATTATGGTTTCTTGATTTCTACTTTCTTGATAATGCAAATTAAAGTCTGAAGTGTAGGCTGGTTGATAATAGAATGTGACATAAAAGACTTGTGATTCTTAGTTTGGATTTATATACAATAGACACGGTTTTCCATGACAAAAGGTTTAACGCGCACAAACACACATGTTATCAATAAATGTATCTGCTCTTTGTTTGCACAATCAAAGCATTTCAGGATAATACTGAAATGTGATGTTCTTTTAGGTCAGATGTTCTTATTGGGATTAGACCTAGTCATTGATATTAAATGTTTTTTTGTTTTTGCTTTTGTTTAGTTAGGTTTTTTTTTATATAGTTTTTTTTTTGTGTGATTTTTGCCTTTATTGTGACAGGATAGTATAGAGTGTGTGATTTTTGCCTTATTGTGACAGGATAGTATAGAGTGAACAGGAAGCAAGGTGAGAGAGAGACGGGGGACGGGAAAGGTCCACGAGCCGGGACTCAAACTCGGGCCGCCCAACGGCGCTACATGTCGGCGCGCTGACCACGAGGCCATCGGTGCCGAGAGTAAAATTTTTTTTATGCCAGGAATAAATTGATGTGTTTTCCTGAAAGCAGACATATTATGCCCTTTTATACAAGATGTAATAGAAGTCTCAGGTGTCCCTAGAATGTGTCTGTGAAGTTTCAGCTCAAAATACCCCACAGATTTATTATATCATGTTGTAAATGCCCATTTTGAGTGGAAGGGAAAACATGCTGTTTTCGTGCATGTATCTTTAAATGCAAATTAAATGCTGCTCCTCACCCTGATTTACAGAAGAGGGTGGAGCCTTTACCTCTTTATCTTTGTTGCGGTCAAGCTCACATGACATTGCTGTTCTTCATCATCATGAAAGATTATTATCTGCATGCATTTTAAAGCCATATGAGTATAAACTACTGATACATGGTTTTCTGAGCGCACACATCCGAAGCACGAGCATAGAAAGCTGGATGTCAGATGGCGCGTCCCATAAGTTCTCTTTCACTCCTTATTGCACTTAAACTGTCAAATACATCCACGGTAATGTCAAAAACACACAAAGTTCACATAAACACAAGCGGTTATGTCTGAGAACGTAAACAGCAAGTAAAGAAATCACATGATGTGTGTGTGTTAAAGTGAAAGCAGGCGCAGCGTAATATACAGTACTGCTTTAAATTCTGTTAATGTGAATCAAACAAAAGAAAAACGGAAAATCACTCACTGCTCTTGATTGAATAACTTTAGTAGCTTTAATAAGAGTCCATTTGTAACTTGTATGCTGCTGTTAAATGCTCTGGCGAGGAGATAAACATGCGGACTGTGTACAGCTCACTGAGGGCGGGATCTATGCTAATAGGGCAGAGTAATGGGGCGAGGCCTTTGCAATGTGACCTCACATTACATAGAAACTGCAACGTCTTATTCTGAGACACATCTTATTCTAGGGTGGTTGTGTACACACACTGCCGACACACAGTTATGTTCAAACACCATGTAAAAGTGAATTTTGCATGATAGATGCTAAGGGTGTCACGATTCTCCAAATCCTCGATTCAATTACATTTTCGATTCTAAGTCACGGTTCGATTCGATTCTCGATTTAAAAAAAATAAATTGAAAGCACAAGCTATGCCATTTTAAGACTTTTATGCAATATAATAATATCTGACCTTTGTTCGCAATACCACACACTACATTGTCAAATTTAAAACGTTTATTAACAACATAATGTAACAATAACTTATATCTTCAGTCAATTGGAAACTTAAACAATATAACTTATTACCTTTTGGTACAGTTTTATTTTGCGCAACTTCTCTGTTGCCACTGAGAAATTTGGCTGAGAAGTGTTGTGATGTTTGTTTTACAAAATTAGCTGAAATATGGTGTCATAAATATGCTCAAATAGTGCAGATTTGTCAGAGAGACAGGGTTGGTTTAAAAAAACAAAAAAAAACAGATGGTGGTTCCAGTACTGCAATATAAGTCAATGATTGGTGGAGAAATTGTTCTCAGCATCACTAAATGGCCTTGTAATTATCCACTGTTAAATTGCTTTGTCATATCACTGTTTGTACTTTTGCCTCCTCTTCCATGGCCTCATGGGAGTAAAGTATCCATTGGATGCAGACTTCAAAATCTTGGCGGGAGAAAAAGGTCAACTGGGTAATTTTTCTAATGAATATAGTGTATTTGAACATACTACAAATTTGACCACAGTACCGTTCGGGTGCCTAAAGTGTGGGGTTGGTAAAAATGTTTTAAACGTTTTTGAAAGAAAAGGTCTTATGCTCAACAATGCTGCGTTTATTTGATCAAAGATACTGTAAAATATACAGTTATTACGATTTGAAATACATTTTTAAATAGGCCTACACCACTGTAAAAAAAAATTACATCCCCAAGTCAAAAATTTCTAGTGACTGGTCACATCTACATTTTTTAATTGGCCTAAGTGTAATTCTTGTTGCAATAGTCTGTTAACATTGGCTCAATGAGAAATAATACGTCAGACTAATTGAAAAATTTAGATGTGACCAGTCACTAGAAATTTTTGACTTGGGGATGTAATTTTTTTTTACAGTGTATCAACACAACCCCTTAACCGCTCCTTTTTCTTTTTAAGAAATAGGACTATTCATAATAAAAAAAGATTATGCCAAACCACTTGATACACTTTAATGAAAAAAGAAAAAAGAAAATCACCTTGACATTTTGACAGTCTCACAAGAATATACAATAAATATGAATTCAAACTGTTTATTCATATGTTGCAACACTACTTCCTGTGTATGCACTTAAATGTTATTGGATGTTTATTTGTAAGCAACCTTGAGCTTTGGAAAGGTAATATAAATGGGTTCATATATTATAGTCACAGTTTGGTTGACAAAGAGACACAGAGGATCTACTTGCAAGTAGTAGCTTAAATAAAAAGTTCTCAGGAACACTAGGAGAACTGAAAACCGAACCACATAACAGACAAAAAATATTGAGGTGTAAAATAAGGCACAAGTCAAGTCAAGTCAAAGTTTATTTATATAGCACAATTTAGACAGCTGAAGCTAACCAACGTGCTTTACAAAACATCATGAAACATGAACACGACAGACATGACATTTAAAAAAAATTAAATAAAATTAAAACAGACAACATTCATAAAATAAATACCTAAAAATAATAATAATAAAAAAAAAAGATACAAATTACTCATTATTAAAAGCAAGTGAATAAAAGTAGGTTTTCAGCCGTAACTTGAAAATTGACAAATCAGGTGCAGATCTAACCTGAAAAGGCAAACTATTCCATAATGTAGGGCCCGCAATAGCAAAGGCACGATGACCTCTTTGTTTTAGTCTGAACCGTGGGATAGATAAAAGTTTCTGTGTCCCTGATCTAAGACCTCTGGAAGGATTGTATTGCACACTAAAATCTCAGAGAGGTAGGGTGGAGCCAGGTTATTTAGGCACTTGTAAACAAATAAGATAATTTTAAAATCAATCCTAATGTGAACTGGCAGCCAGTGAAGTGATGCTAGGATTGGTGTAAAATGATCACGTTTGCGGAGACCTTTTAAGTCTCGCTGCAGCATTTTGAACTACCTGAAGACTTGCTAAAGTAGTGGAATTTATTCCATAGTATAAGGAATTACAGTAATCTTATCGAGATGATAAAAATGCATGGATCACCAATTCAAAGGCTTGGGGATGGGGACAAAGAAAATGCTTAACTTTGGTCAGCAGACGAAGATGGAAAAAAACGATCTTACAACAGAATTAACTTGCTTATCAAGTTTCAAGTCACTATCTAGAAAAACACCAAGATTTTTCACACAGGTGTTCACTGATGAGGTAAGTGTATGTACTTGAGGATGGTGCCTTAAACTACAATTAGAAGGGCCAAAGAGTATTAGCTCAGTTTTGTTTCATTTCACTTAAAAAAAGTTAGCAGACATCCACTTTTTAATGTCATCTTGGCACGCCAATTAAATAGGGGCTCGAGTGAATTGTTGCCCAACTGTTGAAAAGGCCAGCTATGCATATATTGAGACATTAGCGCCCCCTTGTGACTTTAAGACGCATTACTCTGATGACTCAGTAATTTTCCTTTTAACGGGTCGAAGCAGTTCGGAGAGCTCGTATAGAGACTTTGCTAGTGTCCCGCTGTTACTGTTGTTGTTGCAGAGTGCGTTCATATACAAAACCACTCATACTACGTTACTCCAAACTACTCTGTCATACCCTCTACTTGTACTACAATTGTTCACTCAACTCAATTCTACGACTGTAAATGTTTCTACAAGCCTCAATCCATTAAAGTGTACTTCGTCTCTGACCGGACGACTTATGTCTGCTCAATATCCACCAGCACCACACTAGTCTACCCAACACCAACCGTTTAATAGGAACGTAGATCTGAGTCTCATCTGCGTAACAATGAAACGACACATCATATTTCATAAAAATGGATCCCAAAGGGAGCATATACAGGGAAAAAAGAGTAGGGGCCAAAACGGAGCCCTGAGGGACCCCCCAGTGAAGGTGGGCAGCAGAGAACACAGAGGAGCCAAAACGGACAGAACATTTTCGATCTTTCAAATAAGAACTTAACCAATTTAGGACTGTTCCTTTCAGCCCCACATCATGTTCAAGTCTAGATAAAAAAATATCATGATCCATCATGTCAAAAGCTGAGCTAAGATCTAAAAGCATTGAACTAACAGAATCTCCAGCATCTATTGTCAGATAGATGTCATTGAGAACCTTCAGTAAAGCTGATTAGTGCTGTGGAGGGCTCGGAAACCAGACTGAAACTTCTCATAAATAGAATGGAGGTTTAAATAAGAGTGGAGTTGCCTTGATACAACTTTTTCTAAAACTTTTGAAATCAAAGGCAAGTTAGAGATGGGCCTGTAATTATTAAAGGACAACTCCAGTGAAAAATTACCTTGGGGTAATTAACACATGGTTACCAGGTCGTTCGTTCCCTGGGGTGCGTTTTCATGATAATCGAATGTAAAGAGTTTTATTTATAAAAACAGATTAGCTCATAACACTAGTATATGGGGCACAGAGTAAGTAAAAACAAATCGCAAGTTAATACCACTAACAAGGCTCAAAATAGCCTCACACTAACACGGTAGCATAATGAGGGTCCCTACATGCAAACCGAAGCATTGAGAGCGTTGTAAGTGTACAGACAGTTTAATAAGAAGATACTTTATAAAGACAGTACATGATTTTCATGAAAACGCACCCCAGGGAACGGTCGACTCGGCAACCATGTGTTAATTACCCCAAGGTTCATTTTTCACTGGAGTTGTCCTTTAAGAACAGCAGGATCGAGATTTGGTTTCTTGATTGAAGGGAATACCAGAGCATGTTTGAGGTCAGCTGGAAAAATCCCCAGACTAAGTGATTTATTGACAATGGTAAGTTAGCTTGGCCCTATTGTGTCAAAAAGTTGTATAAAAATACGAGGTGGAATAATGTCCAGTGAACAGAATGTAGGCTTGAGATGGGCAATAATTTCTTGTATATATGAATAAGAAATAGATTTAAATTTGTGACAAAAAGGAAGAGCATGGAGAAGATATTAGGCTTGTTGGAGATGCGACTTGCCTCGCCTGAAATGTATGCGAGAGTAGGCGGCTGCAGTGAGAGGAGGAGTGAAAAAAGAGCAGGCAAGCCGGACAGTTCGCTCTTTACGCAGTGGATCGGACACCTGTGAGATCAAAGATGGATATCGCGGGATTCACGCTCGTGCACAGTGTTGCTAATAAACTGGATGGAATTTAAGTTTGTTGCTTTTATATGAAAATAAATATAATGAACAAGACACCCATAAGTAGCCTCCCAGCAAGCAATTTTGCGTTTAAAAGACGTCTAATAGCCGTCCAAACACAGCCCAGACGTCTAGGCTAAAACAAGGTAAAATTTGGGCTGTCAGTGAAACTTTAATAGACCAATGAAACCAAACACCTTGTAATTACTGTTGACTTTGCGTACATGATGGAATATCATACATCTCACAAGATATTTTGGCAGAAGCGACATGTAACCAAATTCAAGGTTATTTTGCCTAGAAGTGTTAATCATTGCCGGACTATATTGGGTCTATTAGTTAACCTAGACGGTGAAATGACGGCAATTGCTTGCTGGGCTACTTATTTAATTCCATTCCAAATACATGTTTATCAATCTTTTTTTCTTTAATACAGACATAGGTATGTTTTTATTATTATTATGTTTTATAAAAATTACATTGCATAACCCTATAGAGATCGCACTGTCAGATAGTTTGGGAATATTCACACATAACGTATACACATAAAACATGATATCAGAGTTTTTAAATCAAACAAGAGAACAATACATCACGGTTGTTTAAACCAATGAACACCAAGCTGTGTCGTCAGCAAGTCGTTTCCCATCATGCTTTTGATCAGCGCAGTCAGTGGAGAGCAACTGCGCTCGAATGCAGAATCCGACACGTGCGCCTTGAGGTCACGCGAGAGATTTTTGACATACGTCAGCATGACATCAGAGCAAGGCGGACCGCACTCGGACACATTTCTAACCGGCATGCATCTCGCGCTGATCACCGGTGATTGATTCTGCACAGATTTTGCTCATCTCAAACAAGCCTAGTGTCACAGTTGTGTTCTGTTTAGTTTGTTTTCACGTGTCTTCACTGTCATTATTAGTTCAGTTGTATCACCTGTGTCTAGTTAATCATCTTCATCTACATCACCTGTGTTCAGTTAATCAGTGTTCTCTGTGTTAGTATATAAGTTCCTTCAGTTCAGTTAGTCTTTGTCTGTTATCTGTTGTATTTAGTGTGTGATTATCCTGCCTGTCTGTACCCGTTGGAAATTCTATTTAGTAAAGGTTTGTATTGGAGCCTTTTTGCCTTCACCTTCTGCCTGCACCACACCCTGACAATATAAACTGAGTGTTATTAGTTTCAACTGCGTGGCCTCTGATTTGCTATATTATTAGAGAAATATTGAAGAAAGTCGTTACCATTTAAGTGAGAGGGTACCAGATAAGCTTTAGGAGAAGGATTTAAAGCTGAGTCTATGGTAGCAAAAAGTAGCTTTGGCTTTTGCCTATATTTATCAGTGATTTGTGAAAAATATTGACACTTTGCTTTCTTAACTGCATTTTGAAAATTAGACAAGGCATCTCTCAGGACTTCATAGTGCACCTGAAGTCTGTATTTTCTCCATCTTCACTCAGCTTGTCTACATAGCGGTCTAAAAGTGTGTACTGTCTCATTTAACGATGGCTCAATTTTTCTTTTAAGGCGTTTAGGTTTTAATGGGGCAAAATAATCTAAAACACTAATACAGGTAGAACTAAAACGGTTGAAATTTTCATCCAAGGCAATATTAGGAAGAGGGCTTTCTAAGAATTCAATGTCACCGATGTTTTTATACATCTGAGAGAAGTTAATGGAGGTAGGGTTTAGTACCCGAGACAGTTGTACTGGCTTGTGAATTGGTATTGACCGAGAAACCAGAGGTACAGAGAAAATAATTGGCTTGTGGTCAGAAAAATTAAGTTCACAGATTGTTGTATCAGAGACAGATATTCCATGCGTTAAAATCAAATCCAATGTGTGGCCCTGTACATGAGAGGGGCCATCCATCCATTGAGAAAGATCAAAGGATTCCATCAAATTTAAAAATTCCTTTGACAGAGAGTCAGTACCACAGCAAACGTGAATATTGAAATCGCCAATGATTAACAGTCTGTCATATTTTGTAATTAGTTCACTTAAAAGTTTAGCAAATCATCAATAAAATCTGTTGTAGATTTTGGAGGGTGGTGAATAAGTGCCACCACAACTGTATTTTCAGCAGTTAATTTGAATAGCTGTTATTCAAAGCTTTTAAATGCATTGGCGGATTGTAACTGGCGGGAGAGTTTGTTTTTAAAGACAGAAGACAGCTTGTCCACTCCCCGTCCAGAAGTCCGAGGAGAGTTTAAAAATAAATAGTCCTGAGGTAACAGTTCAGTCAATGGCGCTAAATCTCCAGGTTTCAGCCATGTTTCAGTAACTAATAACACGTCCAAATCATTTGAAACAACAAAGTGGGACTATTTAGTCAACTAATAAGAAACCATAGCAACCATGGACACAGGGACTAAAAAACTAAGGTCAAAGAACCAAGACACAAACAATTTGTGAAATTTAACAACCACAGAGATCCACAGTGGAGCTCGCTGGACTACTGACCATGGCGTAGCCGACGAATCTGAAGACTAAGGCGGAGCCAGAAAAAATGGAGACCAAGTTGGAACGAGAAGGACAGAGGACCAATGTGACGTCACAGGCGTGGAAGACCAAGTTGGAGCCAGAGAATCAGAGGACTGAGGTGGAGCTGGGGGCTGGAGGGGGAGATGATCAGATTAGGAACTGGAGGTAGTCAGAACCCTGGTGAAGCTGAAGGAGTGGAGGGTCAGGTGCAGCCTCAGGCTCTGATGTCTGCTGTAAAGCCAGATAGACCAAGGTGGAGTCAGAAGGACAAGGGACCCACGTGAGGGATGACAGGTCCCAATGGATCCGAGGGAGCAAGGAGCCATGGTGGACTTGATGGGTCGAAGGGCCAAGGTTGAGTCATGGGCTCGGATGGATGTGGCAGAGCCGTTGGTTCGAAAGCCAGAGGCTACCCCTCGTAAGACCACGGTGGATCTGGGTGACCAGGAGAACGTGGTCACACTGGTGGAGTTCGTGGGGTGCTGAGGAGAGCTGGTGGATTAGAAGGGGCCAGGGAACTGGACAGAACCAGCCGGTCTAACAAGCCAGACAAACAGGCAGAGGATGAAGAAATTCCAGGGTGGGAGGTGACTACAGGACTGACAGGGCAGCTGACACAAACTCAGGGACGGACATGGTGGCAGGTTCTGGGACAGACAGAGCCTCTGACTGAGGGTTTGTGGTGGGTGGGGGTGCAGGCTCAGGGTCCACAGTCTCTGTGGTGTGCTGATGTGATTGCCCTCCAGATCGAGATGAGTGGTTGAGGAATGGCTTCCGTGGCTGAGACAAAGGAGAGCAGGGCGGCCTCTGTGGGTGAGACGAGGAAGCGAAGAACGGGAGTGGGCTGGGAAGGCTGTAGATGAATGGTCATGTAATCTTCCATTTCACCTACGGTAAGGGAGGATCCGCACAGCCACAGATAATTCTCAATGTACTGAACCAGGGTACAGGTAGTCTTGCGTATCCAGACCTTCAGACTGACTGCAGAAGGTCTGGACTTCATAACAGCTTTCATTAGCCAAGGACTGTGCAGAGGCTGTCTGACTGTCACAGTAACCAGTCACAGTTTGTTTTGTTCCCGCCTTTACCCATTACAGATTTACCACACTCCAACTCCCACACCTGTGTTCTCATTATCGTAGAGCACTTCTCGGACGCTTGCAAGTTAATTCCACTGAAAGGTCTCCCTACTGCCCTGGAAACAGCCGCAACCCTCTTCCAACAACTCTATCGTCATTTTGGGATACCTGAGGGCATCGTCTCCAACCGCGGTCCCCAATTCATCTCCTGTGTTTGGCACGCCTTCCTCCAACTTCTCGGAGTTATAGTAAGCCTGTCATCTAGGTACCACCAACAGTCCAATGTCCAGACTGAGCGGAAGATCTAAGAGATCAGGAGATACCTACGGTCATATTGCCATGATCACAGAGACAGCTGGAGTTGTTTTCTCCCATGGGCCGAATACACACAGAACTCTCTCCGTCAAGCCACAACAGGATTAACACCCTTTCACTGCATACTCGGCTACCAACAGCCCCTGTTTCCCTGGTCAGATGAGCCTTCCGACATTCCATATTGGTTTCAGGAGATCGAGAGGGTCAAGGACTCAGCTCACATCCATCTACAGAGGGCAATTTGAAGACAAAAGAGCCAGGCCGACATTAGAGGAGCTGAGATACCCCAATACCATCCTGGGCAGAAGGTCTGGCTCTCGATCAGGGACATCCGTCTTCGACTGCCCTGTGCAAGCTGAGTCCTCACCATGTCGGTCCCTTCACGATCCAGAGGTAGATCAACGAAGTCACCTACAGGCTAAACCTTCCTCCTCACTACCACATTGCACCTTTATTCCATGAGTCTCTACTCAAGCCCTTCACTACCCCTCTGACTCCTTCTTCCCCAGGGTCTGTTGCTGATGACATGTTGCTGATGACATGACACTGTTGCTCCTCCTCCTCATGTGGAAGCTGCGGATCAGAACATTTACAAGGTTAACACCATTCTGGACTCCTGATCTCTACACTCCACCCACTCGTTCCCAATCACCAGAGTTCTGATCAGCAGCACAGCAGTCACTCATCACCCATGCACTACATAAGCAGTCACATATCAGTTCACTTTTGTCTTGGCTCATCGTTCCTACCAAGAACTACATACCTTTGAGATACTTACCTGTGCAATCCTTTCTTCAGTCTTCAGTCATCCATCTTCTTCAGCGATCCAGTCATCTATCATCTTCTCCTACACAGAGATAAGAACTGTCATTCACCGTCAGCATCTCAGCATTGATCATTCAATTCAGGACTCACCTGTTCACGTCATTAGTTTCCTGCAATAAAACTCTGTTTGGATTTTACCTGTACTTCTTCTGTTCCATGACAATATTTATATTAAAAGTAAAGTTTACTTAAAATTAAGAGGCTTTGAGAGACCAGCATGACATAACACAGTTGGTCATAATATTTCACAATGACAGAATTATATAGCTGTTTATCCTTGAGAAATATTCTGATTTTTGAAGAAAAAAATAACAAAGGGCCTTTATTGAAGTTGTCAGTTGTCCTTTCAAATATCCCCCACCATGTTATAATTCCAGCTTGTCAGTGACGGAATACTGTATTTGATTCAACTCTAGTCAGCTTGAGCTGTCTGCCAAGAATTCATTTGTATTCACAACCCTTTTACTATGCACATCTCTTTTTGTCATGAGCTTCTTATCAATTTTCAATTCTATGCTTGACTTCTTTGCACACACAAACATTTCATACTGTGATAGCTCACTCCGGGATCAATCTGGCAATTCAAGTGACCCTGGTATACCAAACAGCTCATGTAACCCTTTTAAGTGTCATCCGTCAGAAACCAACGAATGCCTGTTTGAGTCGTCCTACCTGTTGAATACAAAGAGCAATCAAGGATGGGGGCATAGGGACAATGCACATAATTGGAGGGTATCAGATTAAATTTGCTGCAGATCATTTAAATGGCAATTAGGTGATTTTTCAGCGAGAGATGTGCGCTTGCTAAGAGCAAGGGAGAAGTGTTAGAGCAATCACACCAAGGGCTCACACAGAGTCCTTTAGTTTTGTGTCACTGAAGTTGGATCATTTGCATGTCAATGTGATGCGATGAAAATATGGAGAATTAAGCCAATCACAAAGCAGCTTGTTAACGTAGTGATTACACAGACGGAACGGTGAAAGCATCAAAATAACGTCTTTTGGTAACATGGTACAGAATTTAGTTCAGAGTCACTTTGTAATAAAAAAAAGAATAATACAAACATGTTAAGGTCACAGATATGCATGACCTTTATGCTTCAGTGTTCCGTAGGAATCCAAGCGCTGCGAGATTTGTGCTCAGCGACACAAGGACAAACGGAGAAATATGCATGACTCACACCTCCCTGGCGTACTACTTCAATAACACTGAATATTGATGTGATTGTTGATTTGTTCTGTGGGCACTGAAAATGCCCTCTCTGATGGTTTTCAGAACAAGAACACAGAGGAACAGGACAAAAAAGGAATTCAGGTGCATATGATGGCAGACTTCTTCCATAAAGGATGTTTTATTCAAAATGCCGTTCTACATCGTATAACTTTTTATTTTGTTATTTATTCTATCTGAGCATTGTGGTTCACTTCTTGTTTCACTTTTATCTAGACTCTATCATAGTTCTATATCAGTTGCTCTTTATTTGGAAGCCCTAAAAGGTTCCATATGGAACCATTTTAAAGGGTTAAATCAACAGAACCACATAGGGATAGTGGAAAGATTCAATATAGACGTTTCAGGGTTTCCAACATGAGAATATAACATTTTAACTTTTGGACATTTGAACACTTAAAAAGTACATGAAGTAAACCTTTAAAGGAGCCTAAAATATTATTTTATTTATTTATTATTTATATAGACTAAAGAGATATTTTTGGTTGAAAAATATTTGTATAAATACTTTTAATTGTATATAACCTTTTAATTGATATATATATATATTCAATGTTTTTACAGATATTAATACAATTAAATAAAATTAATTAAAGAAATTAATAAAAACTTTAACTTAAAAATTTATTTTAAAATTATAGAACCACGAATGCCGTAATACTTTATAGTAACTGTCTCAGAGCTTAAAATATTTTTTATTAATTTAATTACTAAAGAACTTTTATATTTTTTATATGTAACATTTAAAATCTTAATAACAATAATAATATATGTATATGAATTTTTTTAATATATCGTCTTTTTAGTAAAGGTTTCTTTAGAGCTTAGTAAAGAGCTGTAGAGAACCCGAATACTCCTTTTTCTTCTCTGAGTGTATACATTACTGCAAAACTATCCATCCATAAGTATAACAGTATAGTAATATACTCTGCAATGTCACCAGTAAGGAGACGAATGCTAATGAGAATCAGCAGGAAGTTATTTTATAGAGATAATGCACATGTGCCAACTGGGACAGCTCATCAAACAATATAGCTATTAAAACTGAAACATATGAAACCACAAATGAGAAAAATGCATGACAGACAGAGATGGTGGTATTATCAAAGGGAATTATTTATATCCGTCCCAGCTTTTATCCGGTGGAAAAGGTGGTCATCTGCTGAACACTCAATCCATCACAATTGTTTGGGCATGTTGTTTGAATGCAAGGACGACCATACTGAGTATCAAGAGTGCACAGAGATGTTTCAGTGTTTGTACAGTAGGCTATCACTCCTGTTTTCACTCCTATCTATCTATCTATCTATCTATCTATCTATCTATCTATCTATCTATCTATCTATCTATCTATCCATCTATCCATCCATCCATCCATCCATCCATCCATCCATCCATCCATCCATCCATCCATCCATCCATCCATCCATCCATCCATCCATCCATCCATCCATCCATCCATCCACAATGGATGGATCCAAAATACTTTGTTTAGCCTACTTTTGATCAGAAGATCTCTCTGAATTGTTGAATTGTGAATCGTCGGTTCATTTGATTCCATGATTCAGAAAGCTTTATTTCTCCCATCGCTAATAAGTTAAGGAACATACGGGTCACAGTCCAATACAAATATGGCGGATGTTCATAGAACGTCACATTGTCATCTCATAATCACAGTAATTACAACATGGCGTGAACCAGTGTTGGGTGTAATGCATTACTAAGTATGTAATTATAATTTAATTACTTTTCCCTTGAAAAAGTATTAGGGGATTATACTCTTAATTTTTCTAAAATGTAATTACAGGTACTAATTGCATATACTGTATATAGACTATAGAACAATTCTGCATAAAATAATAGTGGATTTAACATAAAAATGTTACGTCTGATGTTAAAATGTATGTTTAAATAGGGAGAAGAATAATTTCAAGAATGATTTATGTAATTTAATAGTATTTATTTAAAAGCCTTAAAAAGCAGGCTTCATGTCTATCCTTGTTTTGGTTCCTTGCCACTGTCGCCTTTGGCTTTTGGCTTGCTTAGTTGGGGACACTTAATATTCAACAGTATTATTGATCTGCCTGCATTGACACCATTATATGAGAACTGAACTGAGCTGGACGATAACAGCAATATTTACTCCATAGCTATATACATAAATTAACTAAATTAATAACTTTTTTACACAAAAATGAACCATCACTGAACATACTTAAGATGGATGCTATTTTCTTCTTGATCTGCTGTATAGGTGAAACAAACTTTGTTGCATTATTTTCCTGTTATCACTGTAAAGCTGCTTTGAAACATAAGGCAAGGTGATTTGACTTGACTTGTATTGACAGTTGATATGGAATTTGAATGTAATTAGTAATACAATACTATTTAGAGAGAGTAATTGCTATCAGTACAGTAATCTAATTATATTGTTGACATTGTAATTAGTAGCTAGTAATTGATTCTGTTTTTAGAGTAACTTACCCAACACTGGTGTGAACACAGCAATAGTATGATAGAGCCAATAACACCAATGGTCTCTATCCGATCAGCTCACAATGCTTTTGAGAAACGCAGCGCTGATCTACAAATAGCTACGAGTGCAAATATTATGAACAAATCACAGAAGTAAGCCATATTAGTGCATAATTAAATTCCACCTCCATTGAAATTCACTTCTGAACACAGTGCGCCCACCCATCCAAATACCAAAACCATTCAGATGCCTTAGAAACCTGTTTGCACAGAGCAGACCTTGTACATTGCGGTCTAATTATGCAATTTCTCACAAAATGTCATGGTTGCCCATTTCATAAAGTTTGACAGCTCTCAGATAATTACAAAATGTGACAAATTTGATCATTACCAAGAGAAAATTAAATTCTGTGCTTGGGCGCATTAAGCATGGCAGCCTCACACGGCCTATTCGAACATTTGCTGATCTGTCATGCAGTCCCCTAATGCTCAACATTGTACCAAATTGAAAATGACAGCGGGGCTGAGATTCCCCCAGTGAATTTTAAAACCACAAGTATCCTGGTGGAGACGAAAGGAAAACTCTTTCTGTCTACTTGTCTTCATTTGTTTAAAATAACCCAGAGCATTTGACTTGTAGAGCGAAGCAAAAGCGTGATCTAGCCCACTGTGTGCTCTTACCTTTTGTCCAACATGTTTTGATTGCCTTGAGCACTGAATAAGAACCATTTTGACATTTCTTTCAACATTTGCTGGCATGTTTTCTTTCCTTCATAGTAAACGACCTTCGGTAAAATTCAACAAGAGTGTTTTGGGGATTATGTGCTATTATAAGAATCACTACTATTCAGTAGCAGCTTCTGACTGTATAGGTAGAGCTACTAGGGCATATTCTGGGTCTTAGCACTATAAATGATAAACATTCTAATCGCTGAACACATGCAGACACACTTTTGGCAGAGGTCTAATGTCCTTGCGTTATCCAGCCTGAGGGTGGCGCGATAATGTTGATTGACAGGCACGCTTAGATTACTATCTTAGTATTGCTTTAATGTAGTAGCCTATTTATTGCCTCCGAATGTTGTTTTAGGTTAAAAGTTGAAGAGATATTCCGGTGTGGAAAAGAAAGTCATTTCTATTCTTAGAACAAACAAAACAGAACTATAAATGCTATTAAACTTTAATTTATTTGATATGAAAAACAGACATGCCAACTTGTAACTGACCTGATGCAGACTAATATACACATTGAAGCAGACTGATATCGTCTTGTTCTGGAGCGAGGTTTACATAAGATAGCCAAAGTTGAAAATAAGCAGGGCAGTCTGAAACCTGCCCCAATGGCTCTCAATTAGAGCATGCTGCAGTTCCAATTTTCACCACAGATTTACATTGGAAAATTGTGGGGCGCTGTAGAGCTGAGGAGTACTCAGGCACCCGCTATACATGCCTTCCGACAAAATGCGCAAAATTTTTATATATCCTGCTCCCTTTATGACTTAAAGAAAATCCGAAAATATTTGTTACAAAACAATTCATTATTATGTACGATTCAGTTTATACAAACATCTATGTTTTTGGATTCATAATTATTAATTGGGGCTCTGCCCCATCTGCCCTTACAGACTAGCGCCAGCTGGTACAATTAATTTACTTTATCTTTACCATCTTGCTTTAGTGCAAAAATGATATACAATAATATGTTTAGGACAATATTTGTGAAGCCGTAACACTCTACCTTTTGAATTAAATTAGCAAATGCACAAATTGTTATTAGAGGATTAGAATAATTAAGGTCACTGCTAATAAAGCCCTCTGGTTCAATACTGCATTATGAATAATCCACAGGGAAGACACTATGTTACATTAAGCACACTGTGCTCCAACAGTGACTTAATATTTTGCTGTACTTATGCATTCATCTTCTCCAGAACACCCTGGCTTTTGTCATTCAATGGCATTTTGAACCAAGGGTAATGACGGCTTTTAAATTACAAACTATTTGCTCTTTTATATCAGACTTAGTTTAACTTGAGTCAATAACATGATGTTCATTATTTTGTCTGGATCTATTACTTTATTCAGAAATACATTAAAAAAAATGCAGTAGACCTACATACATGCAATGACTTGAATACACCTCTTCTGTTTGTGTGTGTGTGTGTGTGTGTGCCTTTTCTTTTGCATAGTCATTGACCCATTTGTCTTCTAGGAAACTTTATTCACTTTCTCACTGACTTTTTGTTAATGCATAGAACATAAATGTAATCAGAAAGTACACTTTCATGGAAAATAAAAACAAGGACATTCCACTAAATATCTTCTTTAGTGTTCAACACAAGAACGAAAGTCAAATGATTTCATAATTAAGGTTATACTACAGGGCTGTTGAATGCTTGAATCTGATTGTTTGATGAACATTCTAAGGTGTGTAATAATTTTCAAGGGAAACACACGGCTAAAGTTGTTCCAGGCAGGACTTGACCACATTACGTGTCCATATCACTTCGCCAAACATTTCAGTTATTTCAAAGGTCCGCAGCCAACAACAGCAAAAGAACCAAAATCCGAAACAACACTGTCCAAGCAAATAAATATAGTAAACAATAAGATAAAAACAACAAATTATTTCCATGTTTTTTACCACAAAATTTCATTTTATCATGTACGGAAAGCATATACTCTTTCTCCCGCTCTCTCTCCTACTCAAGCGCACATACACAGGGCTACAGTTCGTACACACACTCGCACATAAATGTGTTGTCAGCGCTGCTATACAATTTTATCAGTAAAATAGTTGAACAAAATCGGTGCTGTTCTTGAAGCAGATAAACTTACAGTTTCGCTGTTAGAGACACTGCTGCTTAAAACTGTTGAAAGATGAGCAGACTCAGGTAAGTGAAACACATGTTCTCAATTTGCACATTGAATTTTTCTACATTCATTGTGGGACTTTAATGAAAATGCAATCACAAGTGAGTGTAAATGCAATTAAGAAAAATAACATTTAAATGATAATTTTGCTACAGTTTTTGCGTGAACAAGTTAAAATATCTAATCATTTCTGTAATATATTTTTAATTTTGCAACTTATAAAGTGTTAAAAATGCTAAATGACTAAATGTTAAAAATGTATTCAATTTACATATTAAAACTAGTGTATGAAATGGCAAATGTAAATTATATAATTGATTTTTAATTTAAATTTTGCACCAACGTTGCACAAATGTAATGGAAAACGTAAATTTAAATACAGAAATGCATTGCCATTTTACATATTGCATTGTCATTTTGCATATTACATTTCAAATTGATAATTGCTACCCATATATGCTTCCATACTTTACTAGCTCTAAAATTATGCTTTGCAATTAGCAGTGGAGGCGTGCGAGATGCGTAAGAAATGATTATACAGACTAGAGTGTTTTAAGGACAAAAACCTGACAAATACAACATTTGAACAATGTCTTAAGGTGTGGTATCCGTAGTATAAGCAAAATAATTGACTCCGGTCCGTTGAATTAGAAAATAATGCACAGCCGAGGTGGGCCCGTCGCCAGTTATTCCTTACTTAAGGATGTCAGGATGATAAACTTAAGGATAATACAAGGATGATACAATTTTACTTTTACATTTTTTATTCCTTTAATTATTAGCAAATGCGTAAACATGCCCCAACTACACAATGAAATAACAATAAACAACATCTTCACCTCTAACGAGGCATTCACACAGATGCTCCCCACTGATTACTGTAGTGTATCCTTTAAATGTGCCATATCCAATAATCCTTTCCTTTAATGTTTGAAGAGCTCCATTTTCAATATTTTGCAGTGCATTGTTACACTGTGTGATCTTTATAAGAAAAAACAATCCAATGCACTATTAGTGCCTTGTAATTAGTTTTTAGAAAAATATAAAAAGCCTTTATTCTTTCATGGCTTAGATTTTAAAAACAGGTGACAGGCAACGGCATAACGGTGAGATATATTTTCTTTGTAATATTTGAACTTTCTCTCTTCTGTTTGTCCTGTGCCGCAACTGTGATCTTTATCTGAGCAACATTTTTTTTTAATTCTTTGTGAAAAAACAGATTTCATTTATTTTTGAATCCACTACATATGGCCTTGCTGACAAACACCAAATAGAAAATACTGTATGTTGTATTGGTTTTATCATGACATTTATAAGGCTTGACTCTCTTTAACTGTCAATGCCATTAGGTTTGAATGTTTTGTTAGGAGTTAGACACTGAGTCTCTATTAGGATCCAGCTGCTCTATACAATTTCTTTGGAGTGGCCTATATATATATGGCTGAAAAACAGTTTCCTTACACTTTTTGGAAGGCTGGATACTCTCACCCTGATACCAGCCTAATATCTTCCTTTCAAAGCTCTTATAAAGGTGCAGTCCATGAATGACTCGCACATTTCTGCCTGATTATTGGATAGATTCTGCTGCAAATAGATTAATAGTAGACCTATCCACAGTTCCCTCTGCAGTATATGATTGGCAGGTTGGTGTAGAAAAACCCAGTTAAAATGGTCTCGAGGGTATGAAGAGGAACTTGTTACATCCAAATTGCCAGAGGACTGCAGTTCTGCTTTGTGAGCCATGAAGCTAATGTTTATCTCTGGGCCAGACACAGTCAGCACAGTGTAATGAGCCACACAGCATTGAAATGCCCCAGAGACTTGAACCTTAGTAATCTGATTTGATAGTTAAAAAATAGCGTTTAATTTGAGTATTTTACATGCTCTATAAATTGTCTTAGAATTAGTAATGGAATGGAAAGAGATGTTCTTGTCATACAAGTCAAAGCATTTTTATATATTAAAATTCACAGATTATTTCAAGTGTGTTTTGATTTGGTCGATACCTTCAGGATGATTTGCAGAACATTATAGTAAACATAATAGATGGGCATAATCAAACTGGCAGGGGAATCAGCCAGTCAGTGTTGCGTTTTCACTAACTTTTTGTAGACTTTTTAAGCCTTGTACTGCAAAAATATTTTTTTCTTAAACATATTTTCTTATGTAGTAGTAGGCTAGTAAGTAGTTTTAGCAAAATTGCATTAGAAAGTAGTGTGATCCCAGATACAAAAATATAATAAATATAATAAATAATATAATAAATAATATAAATATATATATATATATATATATATTTTTTTTTTTTTCTTAGAATTAGAATTAGTAATTGAATGGAAAGAGATGTTCTTGTCATACAAGTCAAAGGCATTTTTGATATATATATATATATATATATATATATATATATATATATAATTTATTTATTTATTTATTATTATTAATTTTTAATTTTTTTTATCTGGGATACATATATATATATATA